>JAJPUD010007017.1:0-66210 GCA_023553655.1 Myrmecobius fasciatus
TTAGTTCAGTTCTCCATATAGTTAATCAGTTTGTTACTTCAGCTTTGAGCTTACTTTAGTTATTTCCTTGAAGATGTACTTTATTTCATGGGGCATTATATCTCAAGCTAAAAGGAAACCCAAAGGCAGATGAGGAAAGTGAAGGCAAGGAATTTTTATGTGACATATACAAAGTAACACTGAGAGGAAGCATCAGAAGTAGGATTTAGAACCAAATTCTCCTCCTCATAGACCTTGTGCTTATTTCTACTTTCCTCTTAAGCCACGTTAAATCAAGAATTAGCATGGCTTATTTTAAAAAACAGGAATAAGTTTCCCATAACATACTACAGTCATACAGGAAGCATGGTTTTTCATTGTTATTTAGATGGTAGAAATGTCATCTCATTTTTCTGAGTCTCTGTTGTAGAAGGATATATTTGGAATGAAAGAATTCTCTTCAGGCTTCCCCTTCCTTCTCCTGCCAAAGAGTTCCTATTTTCCAAAACTGGGTCAGAGGGGAACATGGTAGATGAAGGTCTTGGTCTTAAAAAAGTTTCTCATAAAATTTTATGCAAGAATTTACAGTGTGAATAGTTATTTAAAACTTATCTGAATGATGAAGAAACTCAGGAAAAATACAGGAGAAAACTGACAAGAATAAATTATACTCTCCTGGCCAAATCGAAGAATTTGTTTCAGTGTAATGGTGTTTAAAACACTTGGACTAACAGTAAGACTAGAGATAGAGAATCTGAACTGCCATGAGCACATATGTCTGACCTTGTATCAATCACTGAGCTTTCCTCTCAAGAGGCAGACCTCTGCTTTTATATATGAGGATGATCATATGAAGAGAACATGCTAAATAGGTTTCTTGGAACCACCTCCAGTCTGGATTTGCTTTATCAAAAGGCCAGTCTTTTATTTCTAAATGTTAATGGAGAATGAGCCAACACAAGCTCAGTGTTTAGAGCACATATGTATTTAACTCTCCTAAAAAGTGAGATCATATTTCTTCACATTGGAAAATCACTACCTTTGCTTATATACAGGCCATGTTCTTAAAGAATTTTTTTTCTGAAGATGAGGATGAGGGGAAGACACATACACAAGTAGCTATGATTCAAGGAAGAATATAACAAAGACTGTGCGAAATTTGAGGAGGGGGAGATCACTCAACTATCTTTGCCAAGAAAGTCCCAAGTAGAATCATAAAAAAAAATCAGACATGAATGAAAACTACTGAACAAAAAAGCAAAATATGTTGCTTTGGGAGGCAATGAATTTCCCATCACTGAAGGTCTTTAAGCAGAGACTAGATGATCTTCTGAGGAACACTGCAGAAGAGATTCTTATATACATAAAGTATGGACTATCAATCAGATCAGTGGTATCAAATTTAAGTGGACACAGGGGCCACTAATCTGTATCTAAAAGTCCCTGCAGACCCTGTATTGGCTTAGTTTTAAAATGTAATTTTTGTGTTTTTTAAAGTATTTCCCAATTACATTTCAATCTAATTCTACGGCATATGGACCAGCATGTTTGACACCTCTGAGGTTCCTTCCCAATCTTGATGCTGCGAGCCAGGGCTGCCTCTGCAAGGCACAGAGTTGTTCAGGATGGATTGTGTCTGCAGTGTGGCAGTTCTCATGTAATTTCAGTTATTTATACTGAAGTGACTATGATCATTCCTCTATTCTTCCCATAACATACTACAACTTAAGGAAGAATAATAGCTTTAGATTAGTTGATTGTTGCACTATTTTTTATTTTTTTTCCTCTGTACTTTTTATCTACAATAAATATAGCAATAATTCACAGGGATGTTGCAAAGCTGAAGCAAAAGGATAGATTAAAAAGTACTTTATGGGAAATGAAATTTTACATACACCATAATCATCCATATAGCTTCTTCTTTGTGAGCTTCCCAAGAATGGTAGATATTAGACACAATAAAAATCTGTTGACTTGCTTTGGCTTTTAGAGAGTATAATGCATAGTTTACTCAAGAATTGGATCGTTACTGTTATTCAGTTTGAAAGATCAAGGAATAATGACATGTATGAAAGTTTAATAAACACTGACATCTGTGAAATATTAAATTCTAATATTTAGAAGTTAGGACAAAAAGGATCTCTAAAATATAGCCCTTTAATTAGTAATGATGTCTACAAAAATTTACCCATTTGATTAAAATCTTGAAAGTAGTGATGAGACAAAGAAAAAAAGAAGAGGAAAGTGGAAGTTAGAAGCAGATATAGTGGTCTACCAAAGCTAGGTATCAATGTCACAGAATAAAAGATATTCTGATAAGAGAGGAAAACCAAAATCAAACAAAGATCAAATGCAAAACAGTTCTGTTGATTTGTATACAAACACACATACATATATATATATATATATATATATATATATATATAAAAATAAAGATGACAAGTAAGATCTATTTATAATTTTTTTTTAATTTTTATTTTATTTGCATAACATATGTGTGGGTAATTCTTCTTCAACAATAACCCTTACATAGCTTTCCGTTACAAATTTTTCCCCCCAACTCCCCACCCCTCCCCTAGATGGCAGGATATCCACTACATGTTAATTATGTTAAAATATTGGCAAATCTAATATATGTATACATATTTCCAAACTTATCATTGGTGTGCAAGAAAAATCTTATCTACACAAACGATATATCAGATAAAGGAAACACAATGTAAGCAAACATCAATCAAGGAGTATGAGAATGTTATGTTGTGGTCCACATTTCGCATCCCTCTCTCTGGGTGTATATGGCTTTCTTCAGTGAACAATTGGAGGTGGTTTGAAACATTTCATTGTTGAAGAGAGCCATGTCCATCAGAATTGATCATCATGTAATACTGTTGTTGCCGTGTATAATGATCTCCTGGTTCTGCTCATTTCACTCAGCATCAGTTCATGTAAGTCTCTCCAGGCCTCTCTGAAATCATCTTGCTGGTCATTTCTTACAGAACAATAATATTCCATAACATTCATATACCATAATTTATTCAGCCATTCTCCAATTGAAGGGCATCTATTCAATTTCCAGTTTCTAGCCACTACAAAAAGGGCTGCCACAAACATTCTTGCACATGTGGGGCCTTTTCCTTCCTTTATGATTTCTTTGGGATATAAGCCCAATAGAAATGCTGCTGGGTCAAAGGGTATGCACAGTTTGATAACTTTTTGAGCATAGCTCCAAATTGTTCTCCAGAATGGCTGTATCCGTTCACAGCTCCACCAACAATGCATCAGTGTCCCAGCCCTCCCACAACCCCTCCAACATTCATCATTAACTTTTCCTGTCATTTTAGCCAATCTGACAGGTGTGAAGTGGTATCTCAGGGTTGTCTTGATTTGCATTTCTCTGATCAATAGTGATTTGGAGCACCTTTTCATATGACTATAAATAGTTTTAATTTCATCCTTCTATTGATAATTTTTGAGCAAGAAAGTGGCAAGATCAAAAAAGTTAAACTTGATACAGTTGATTAATTAATCAATTATCAGGCATTTATTAAATATTGACTATGTAGCAGAAACTGAACTAGACCTTAGGGAATATACATACAAAGATGAAACAGTTTATGACTTCATAGTTCATGTAATCTAGTGGGTGATACATCATGTTCTCAGATAAGTAAATCTAAAATTTATACAAGATTTGAAAAATGATTTCTATAGGAATGGAGAAGTAACAACTGGAGGGGGACATTGCAAGCAAAGCCAAATGTAGAAGTGGAATGTTATGTATGAAAGACAATAAATAGGTCAGTTTGGCTAATGTATATAGACAGTTATATGTATTCAGCCTGGAAATATAGGTTGGATCAAGGCTATTAAACAATAGTTTGTATTTTGGCCTCGAGATAGTAGGGAGCCAATGAAGTTTCTCGAACAGGTGAGTTGCATGGTCAGATCAGTGCTCAGGGCCTATTATTTTGACATTTGTGTGAAAAATAAACTGGAGTGGGGTGGGGAGAAGCTCTGGATACAGAAGACTACATAGTAGGCATGGAAAAAAATTCAGGCAAGAAGTGATGAATGCCTGAAACAACATGGTTATGATATGGAAATGCACAAGGTGATTTTATGAGGATAGAATGAAGAAGACAGCAATTAATTGAGGACCATCATTTAGAGGAACATAAATCAATATCTATAGTATACTGCCATCACGTTGTGTCTTATTGGACAAATTATATCTCCTCCCACACATCTTAACAGAAGCAGCTCTGTTCGTTCTAGCTGTTCAATAATTATTACTCTAGAAGCACACCATTCTAACTTTCATTTCTTTTCTCCTTTACTTAGAAATTCATTTCACTCTCTCTTTTATCCATTTTTCATGGAATTCTGGATTGATAAAATTTAACAGTTTGAAAGGAACTTATATAGTCAAGTTTTTTGAAGCTCAAAAAATTTAAGTGACTCACTCGAAATCAGAATTTTAAAGGATATGTGAGGATTTGCTGACAGGCTGAAGCATAAATGAGTGTCAGAGAAAAATAGTATTTGGGACTACACTGAGATGGAGAATCTTAATCAGCAAGCATTCATTAAGCATTCACAACGTGTCAGGCACAATATATAGACACTGGGGATTAAGTAAATAAATAGTCCCTGCCCTCAAGAAACTTACATTCTATTTGGGGAATTAACTGTCAGCTGGGTAAATCTGGAAAAGCCTCATGTAAAAGCTAGCTCTGGAGCTGAACGTTGAAGGAAGAGAGATGTTCTAAGAAGCAGAGATTAGCAAGGAGATTAAGCCAAGCATCAGGAAAATATTGTAAAGGAATAGCAATGGGAAATAGAATATTGTATGTGAGGAATAGCAAGGGGGTCAACTTGGCTAAAACATAGTATTTGAAGGGGAGAAAAATAAATAAACACAGACAGATAAACAAGCAAATAAATAAATAAAAGTAAAAAAGGGAGTCTAATAAATCTGCAAAGATATTGCTAAACATTTTGTATAAGAAAAAATAGTTCTCTACAATCATATCTATTCTCTAAAAGATATTATATGCAAGCAAAATTTATTTTATTTCATCTCCAGTAGAGCTCTCTCTGAGTACATTGCCTAAACATAAGGAGCAAGAAACATCCCAAAGATTCCAGGAATCTTTTGGGAATCTTTCTCTTAAGCTCTTCCAAGACCTTGAATGAGGATCAAAGTGTTTTAAATCTTATTAATCTATATTATTGAGAAGCAAAATAGTATTGTGACTTGTGTTTTAATTACTTTCTGTGACCTTTAATGTTATCATTTTAGATTTGCTGCCTGTTAATGTAAAGATGTACTTACTTGCTCACATCAAAGAATGATAAAATCCTCAGCAGCCTCAGCAGCTATCTAGTTTGCTATGAACAAGAATTGTTTCTATAACATTCTTGACCAAAAAAAGGCAACAGGAGGTTGTTCAACCTCTACTAAAAGACATCTAGTGAGGAAGAAGCCCATGCCCTCCCAAGACAGTCATTCCATTTTGGGATTGCTCTTATATACATTAATCATTAATCATAAATATCTCTCTCTCTTTCTCTCTCTTTCTCTTTTCAGTTTCCACCCATTACTCTTCATTCTCCTCTCTAAAGTTATGACCAATAATTTCTCTTCCACTGAATAGCTCTCCAAATAATTTAAAGAGGATTATTATACCTCACAATATCTCTTTCTTCAGGCTGAGCATTTCAAGTTCCAACTAATTCCTCTATAGCCCAGTGTCCAAGCCTTTCACCATCCTTTGATGTTTTCCAATTTATCAATGTTCTTCCAAAAATGTGATGGCCAGAACTCATCAACATATTCTTGGTGTGGTGGTTTGATCAGAACAAAGTAAACCAGGTCTATTGGCTTCCTAGCTGGGGACACTCTCCAATTTAAGGCTGTCTTAGCTTTGGGGACTGACATGTTACAGTGTTGTCTCACATTAGTTTATAGTCCACTAAAATCCCCACATGATCCAGCCCTTAAGTCAGGAAGACCTGAGTTCAAATCTGAGCTCAGACACTTAACACTTCCTAGCTGTGTGACCCTGGGCAAGTCACTTAACCCCAATTGCCTCAGCAAAAAAAAAAAAAGAAAAGAAAAGAAAAAAAGAAAGAAAGAAAGAAAAAAGAAAAAAAAACCCACATGGACTTCTTGAGAATTACTATGTAAATATTTCTCATCCTTTTCTACTTAGTGAAGTTAGCAATTTTAATCCCAAGTATAACTTAAGACCTGTTTCTTGAATCTCTCATCCAATATGAGAACTACCCTTCCTAGCTTTGCATAAGATTCACATTTAATAAGCATGCTATCCTTATCTATCCTTCTTGTTGAGCTGCTTCAGTCATGTCTGACTCTTCATAACCCCATTTAGGGTTTTCTTGGTAAACATATTGGAGTGATTTGCCATTTCCTTCTCCAGTTCATTTTACATCTAAAGAAACTAAGGCAAACAAAGTTAAGTGGCTTTCCCAGAGTCACACATCTAGGAAGTGTCTGGGATCAGATTTCAACTAAGGTCTTCTTGACTATAGGCCCAGTGTTCTATTCACTGTGCTACCTAGATGTCATGTCCTTTTTAGGTTTTTGAGAAAATTGGTATTGGTAAATGACAAAGAGATGAGTTATACTAAAGATCTTCCATTTAACTGAAATTTAGTTATTATTACCACTTGAGTTCAGCTGCTCACAACCAAGTTCAAATCTAATTGTAACATTTTCTGTTAACATTTTGTCCATAAAAGTAGTCTGAGACTTTGTCAAATGCTTTACTAAATCTAGTTAAACTTTATCTACCTTCATATGATGAGGTTTTTCTGGCATGACTAGTTCATATTAAAGCTACATTGACTTTTCTTTTTCACTGCTACTCATTGTATTCATCATTCCTTTAATAACATATTAGAAATTTAGATCAAGCTCACCGGTTTGTAATTTTCAGTTTTGACTTTTTTTTGCCAAATGAGTTGGGCTCTGGAAGCTGTACAAAGTTTCATAACTGAACATGAGATTTAGTACCTTTTAAGGAATAGGAATAATGTGGACAGGGGTAAGGGGGAGAAGAAGGGAAGACACAGATATAAAAAGACTAAAGGAATTTGTAAAAGAAACACATCCAAAGGTCTTGCCTCTGTTTATATAAATCTCTTTCTCTAGGTTGTCATGAACATAGAATAACAAATTTTTCTTCCCTCAAAATATAGCTTTCTAAAGATTCTGGCTCTGCACTAGCTAATCTTTTAAATTCATCACTTATAAAGTCTCAATGACTGCTGACAATAGGCAATTACTTCCTTCATTTCTACTACAAGCACCTAGGAAATAAAGTTTTAGTAAACTGGATCTACATGGGGAAATCCCACCCCACAAGGAGTGACTGGTTTTGAAAATTTTAGGCAGACTAATGAAAATCTCTGTGCATAAGTGGCATTTCATTCTTTTAAATCACAACACAAAAAAAGCTAATTCTTCTAGCTTGCTAGCCCTAAGTGCCTCCATTTTTAAACAAAGCTATTTTTGATTTTTCTATAGTAGTCCAGAGAATCCCTCATGCTAATAGTAATGTCCTCCAAACCCATCTTCCCACAGAGTAAAGATAAAGTTGTCCAATTCATAGAGTATCCAGAAAAAAGCCCAGGTCTAGTTCTATCACTAGAATTTTTCTCTCTCTATGACTGCTGGATGATGTGCAATTGATCATGTATCTATGTATTTGAGGAAAAAATAAAAATCTAAGTTTTAGTGATAATACATATTTCAAACTATATATACATATATAAATTTTGAAGTGCAAATTCTTGTTATTAATATAAAAAAGATTTATATTAAATCTAAAAAACTATATGTCAAATGATGAAAACAAAAAAAAATTTGTTTGTGTTTTTTCCCCCCATTAGCAAGTGCCCCAGCCTCACCTCGAGAAATGATCAGCCTCAAAGAGAGGAAAACAGATTATGAGTCCACTGGAACAAATGCCACCTACCATGGAACTAAAGGAGAACACACTTCCAGGAAAGATACCATGACAGGTGAGATAAAAATACACAGTTGCATGGACCAGTCCACTTTATTAGTAAAGTGAGGGGGAAAGTCAGGGCTCCATTCTGTAAAGAGACTTGACTACTAATCTGTGGTTAGCAAGCTCTTTGGGCTTTGGTGAAAAACATTTTCTGGAATTGGAAAGGTAAGATTGTGCTATAGGGATAAAAAAATTGAACATTGTATTCTTAGTAGTTATAAGGATTTCTGAAACCTGAATGGAAGTAATACAACGAAAAAATGCTTCTCTAGATCCATTTTATTCTCTGGCTTTATTTTCTTGTCCTTTAATTTCTTCCTCAGTACATTTTCATTACAGAGAGGAATCACACAGAAGGTTAATTTCTACAATCCCAAGAAATGAATCATGATTGTAGAGAAGAAAGAGGTTAGATGGGTCACTTGGTTAAATGAATGTCACCTAAGAATGCTGTTCGACTATCAAACACTAAGTATCAGCTAGAGTCATTTTTTACTTAATATAACCTCTCACTTGATCCACAGATTCTCTCTGTAGCATTCTTAATCATAGCAGGTAAGTTGGTCATATACCCTGAGGTAGAAAAAAAAAATGGGACACCACCTCAATGAAGAAAAGGAGGCAAGTGGTACTTAAGGAGAACAGAGGATGTGGGTTCAAAGGACCATGGTTCTAGGGCCCAGTTCTCTTGCTCCTCTCTATTTGTATGACTTTGGACAAATTACTCCCTGTTTCCTCAACTGTAAAAGGAGAAGATTGGAGTAAAAGTGTTTAAGGTCCCTTCTATTCTTTTGGTGATTGAGGATGGAAAATAGTCCTAATAATATAAAATTCTTTATTATGTTAAACTAAATCTGCTTTCCTCTAACTTCCCCAAATTCTGATTTGCAAGGTCTGTCAGAAGTCATCTCACACAACTAGATATGAAAAAGAATCCCTTCTGAATCATAAATTATCAAGTAGTAGTCTTGTCTTTTTTTTTTTGAAAACTCACAGGATCTCTTGAGAAAGCCTATTCCATTTGTGGATAACTCTGACTTTCTGGGACTCATTGTTTTTCCTTATATCACAATCCTAAATCATTCTCTCTGCAAATTAAATCTGGTATTCCTAATTGTGCCACTGAGACTAAGCAGAACAAGTCTAATTCCTTTTCCATAAAATAACCTTTGTATGCTTTAAGATAACTATCCTGTCTCCCAACATGATTCATAAAGCAATGTGCATTAAAAATAAATGAATATATTTATTTTTAAAAAGATAGCTATTCTGTCCCCCCATGAATCTTTTCTTTTCCAGTTTCAACTTGGTAAAGACAAAGGATCTTAGTAGAGCTCTTCAATCTTTCCTCAAGTGATCAAGCATACAAACTCTTTCAATCTCCTGATTGCCTATCTATAATATCTGTCTGTCAGATAGATATTGATTTGTGGCAGCTAGGTGTACAATGGATAGAAGTCTGGCTTAGAGTCAGGAAAACTCATGAGTCTTCCAAAGTTCAAATCTGGCCTCAGACACCTACTAGCTATGTGGCCCTGGGCACATCAATTAACCCAATTTACCTTAGTTTCCTCATCTAGAAAAAGAAATGGCAAACTACTCCTGTATTTTTGCCAAGAAAATCCCAAATGGGGTCACAAAGAGACTGAAATAAATAAACAGTAGATATTGGTATATAGATTATATACTTGAGTTTGTGACCATCTCAAAAAGTGGGCCCCAAAACAGGAAAAAAAATTCTCTAGATCTGATCTTAGAGTACTTGAAAATTTTAATGGATCTATGATTTTATCCATGTGGATAATTATTCTAAATACAGATCACAAACCATCCATTCTTCCCTGTGTAATTTTTGTTTACATAAATTATCATAAATCTTTCATAGGAAACACACTCAGTATTCTGGAAATGATCCCTGCTTGTCTTTTAAAATCATATAGGTACCACTGTAATGCTTCAATTGTTCAGTTGCTATCTGCTAAGTCCCACGACATTACCAGACCTACATTACCTCCTATTCTAATCCCATATCTCTTACCTAATCTTACCTATTTCTTGGTTGCAAATCATTGTTAATAATGTTCTCGCCTATGACTACACAAATCATACATGTTTCTACTGCTCTGTGGATGCCATCTCAAATGCAGCAAATATTTTCTGCCTTCCTTATGGACATGATACCACTATGAATAAAGGCTGAGATCATATGCTCTTTTTGGCAGCCATATCACACTTGATTCACACTAAGAATGCAGTCTGCTAAAACTGCAACTTCTTTTTCATATAAACTAGAATGAAAGCAGAATTTCCTTTCTTCTTTTAAGTTTGATTTAAACAAAAATGTATTTCACATTGAGTTAAACTAGATCACTAAAAAGACCAACTAATCCAGTTAGTCAGAGGCAAACCTAGGAGTATTTAGCCCATGGTTTCTAACTTCCAGTTTAGAGTTCTTTCTCCAATCATATAGGAAATCTAAATAAATACATCTGGCCCACAATTCTCTTAACTTATCCAAATAGAGCTCTTAAGAAACTTTTGCTTTATATATGTAAATACATATATACATATATGTATCTAATTTTATATAAACTATATATAAGTGTGCATATATACTTGCGTATACACATATATGGTTATATAGAGACATATGAACCCTTTTACAGGGTTACAAACCTGACATATCAAAATAATATTGTAAATTCTCTCTCATACATATATGTGAGAGAGAATATATAAATATATATATGTAGATATACATACATATTTTTATTTATATACTTTGGGACCATAAAAATTTGATAGTATTTATTTTGTCATTTTGAGATACAAATGGGACATATATTTTATATATAGAGATAGATATATTTTATGTATATTATAAAATTACATAAATCTCAAAATATAAAACTATATCTAAATATAAAATTCTGTGAACTTTCACATATATATTTTTTTTCTATATATACAATATCATCTTGATATGTTAGCAAATAACACAGTAAAAGTCAGGCATGTCTGCCATAACTTAATCTTAGTCATCTTTTTTATTCTAATGAACAATGCATTTTAGAATTTTTCCAGGAATTATTCAAGCTCACTGGGGTGCAGTTTCTGGGACAGGTAAGTGGCAAAGTGGATAGAGGGTTGAACTTGGAGTCAGCAAGATCTGAATTTCAGTCTTACCCCAGATACTTACTAGATAACTTGATGATGCTAGGAAAGTCACTTAACCTCCTCCGGTCCAAGTTCTCTCAACTATACCTCTCTCACAGTGATGTTGTTAGAATCAAAAGAGATAATATATAAAACACTTGATATACTTTAAAGTGCTACATAAATGCTATTTATTTGAAGATAGAGATAATTATGTGTCAGTCTTCAGTCTCCTAGAAACTCTTCTCTGCAGTTGTTTAGAGATTATAAATGGCGTTTCTCAATGAATTTTTTAACAGGTTCCCTGAGATGTAATTCATCTCAGCCTAAAGATCTGAACTCTTTTAAAATAACTAGATGCATATGCTTTTTTTCTGGAAAAAAAAGAGAGTCCAAACACTTGCTTAATATACTGAAGTATCACAACTATATATCACAAATATTTCCTTCAAGAGAGAGGCACTCTACTGTCAAGCACAAAATATCACAAAAATTAAATTATTATTTTAGTGGTCATGGAATGACTGGTTATTGATGGGGGAATCATTTTCTAATCAGCCTTCTGAATAGCCTGACCACTGACTTATTAAAGCAAAGATCAAAATCAATATTAAATTATAATAAAGAATGAAAATTAGAAGATCAAGTATCCTACTAAGGCAGCTCTAATTGATGTATTTAAATAAGTTATTGATACAAAACAAAATGGAAATAGATATGAAAAAAGCATCAAAAGAGAAAATCATCATTTCTTAAGAAGTTGAAATGATGTAAGTAGGCAGTGCAATCCTGGGCTGGTAGTCCGAAAGTCTCATCTTCCTGAATTCAAATCTGGCCTCAGACATTTACTAGTTGTGTGATTGTGGGCAAGTTACTTAACCCTATTTGCCTCAGTTTCCCTAACTGTAAAATGAACTGAATAAACAAATGGTAAACCACTCCAGTATCTTTGCCAAGAAAATCATTAGGGTCACAAAGTCAGGTATAACTGAAATAACTAAATAATAACAACATCAACTTTTACAACAAGAAGAACAAAACAACCTAGACTCCATCCACATCAAGCAACACACACTTAACTTTCTTGCAATGTCGGTGGCCAAATGCATATAAATCAGCTTGTATATAAACAAATAGAAGAACCATGTGGAGGAATTTGGGGAAAGACTACTAATAACTGGGGAGATCAAGAAATGTGATGGTGGCATCTGAACTGAGCTTAGACAAGGTCTGAGCATTCTCAAGGTCAGAGAAGAGGTAGAAGAACATTTTCAATATGGAGGAAGTTTGAAATCTATGAAAAAGTATGGGATCCAAGTGATAAAATGTAGCATATAGGGAATCACATGTAAGCCAATTTCAGTAAAACATGAATGAGTTCAGAAAAATAATGAAGATAGAGATTTGAATCAGATTGCAAAGGACATTGAATACAAACAAAAGTTTGTCTTTTATCATAGTGACAATAGGGAGTCAAAAGAAAAACACATTTAGACTTGTGCTTTAGAAATGTTAATTCAGCAGTTCTTTGGAAGATGGATTAGAAAATGAAGAAAAGCATTGTGGAAGATTATAAAGAGCTTCATATAATAAAATTAAGAAGCAATAGAAGGGAAAAATAACTTTATAGAAGGCTTGATGAGAGACCCAAATAAGTCAAATAACCCCAAGGATACACAAGAACTTAGTTATAAGACAAATATAAATAAGAAAAAAAAATGAAAAAGAAATAACATAATAAAGGTGTCAAGAACAGCTAAATATAGTGAAAGAAGATCTATGCTGAAGATAACAATTGCAAAGATGTTAAAAAACCATTTTTAGGTACCAACAAGAAAAGTGTCGAAGATTGGAACACAAGAGAAATGACTGATCAGCAGCAACATTCTAGGAAACTTTTAAGATTACAAGTTTTAGGAAAGGTGATAATTTGAACTGTGTTTCTTCCACTAAATGAAATCATAGATTTAATCCCTAATCCTATCACTAATCATTCAAAAGAGTTTGATCTAACTATTCACATGAAGATGAAGAATGCCTATTGTCCAAAACATAATAAGCAATTCATTGGACTGCCCATCAAACCATCTATCAGTACATATATCTCAAACACTGTGGATTTATAGTAATCATTAGGAATCGATTGGGTCACTGGGCAGGTCCAGCAATGAAGAGGTCTAAAGCTTCAAAGTCCCTCTTCATATGTTTCCAATTTCTTCTCCTAGTATCATTCATTGGCCATATATAGCAACAGAAGTTTAAAAGGCTAGAAAGCTTCACGAGTCTCAGCCCTATCTCAAATATATGTACCAGATTATTCACATCAGCTTTACATATTCTCATCTTTCAAAATAATAATTTGTAGTTAGATAATACCCTAATATTTGAAAACACATATATTATCTTTCTTTTGCCTCCTAACAGTCTTGTGAGATAGGTATCACAAGTGTTACTAGATTTATGAATGAGAATCTTGACAATCAAAGAGGTTCAAGATCATGGCCACTGTCACATAACTGGTTAAGTGGTAGAGGTAGGATTTGAACTCAACTCAGTCTTCTTAGCCCCAAGTCTAGCATGTTAGTCATTAGACCACATTTACATATCCCTCAGGAGGAAGTCTCCAACTGCCATTATTTATCTCTTCCTCCTCTTATTAACAATTTTGCTACATTACTTTGTATATGTGAATAGCTTTTTTTGTTCCATGGACAAAAGCTACTGATTCCTTTCAGAAAGCACAATTCTACCTCAGTCTTATATAGCTTCACTTATTTAGGGCTTTTTTCTTTCTAGTCTTTTACTCACCAACCATTTGACCCTGAACATGAACCTTCACTCCCCCATTTTTCTCAGAATCTTTTTCTTCCATCTTGTCAAAATCCCTTCATCATCCTGGACAAATAGGAATAAAAGGAGATATTCTTTAAATCCTTTCACCTTCTAAAGAAAGGAAACATAGTTGGTGAATGCCTCTGACAGAAAAACTCTGAGATTCTGTGATTCTGAAAAACCAATTTTTAAAAAAGGAACAACTTGTTTCTGTCCTTAGGTCTCAAGTCCTTAGTGTTCCACTCTTACAAATACCCCCTGGGAACTTCAAGGACACACTGACACGTAAGATTATTTGCTAAGTTAGTAAAAGCAAGTTCTTAGTAAAAGCAAATTCTTTCCTGCATCAAAGATGTAAAACACTAACTACCCAATAGAATGTGAGGTTCTTAGGGGCAGAAATGGTTTTGTGTTTGTTTTTTTTGTATTCCACCCACCCAGAACAGTATCTAAAACATAGTAGGAGCCCAAAAATGTTTGTGTATTGATGAAGTCACTTGAAGCAAAAGTACCATAAAAACGCTAAATCTAAGACATTTCTGTGGTATGAATTGTTTTGTTGGGTTCATAAGATTATATATAGGAAGTTACTGAATTATATATAGGAGGTCACTGAATGTAGCCTTCTCATTTAACAAATAAGGAAACTGAGGTACAGAATGGTTAAATGATCTGCAAAGTCACACAACTAGTTAGTAACTGAGGTAGGATTTGAATACAAGTCCTCCTCATGCCAAGTCCAGCCTTCTATCCACTATATCACCATGACTAAATATAATGTCTCTTACAAAGCAAGAAAAGTAGGTGAAGTGAAACAATTAATACCTTTTTTATTTTTAAAATTATTGTGCCTGTCATATGGAGTGTGTACTCAAACTCATGGATCTGAATGCTTTATCCCAATGGCAGGGATCATTTAAAAACAGACCCCAATTTGTACTGATTAGTCTAAAGCTAAGAAAGAACTTGTAGTAAGATGACATAGTAATTTTTGTAATTATTATTTCCATGTAATTATAATATGGTTTGACCAAGATTATAAATTGAATTTTTAATTACAAGAATAAACAATTTTATTGTGAAAGCATTTGAGTACATTTTCCTTTACTGGTTTTACAGAATATATTTTTTAAAAAAGCTGCTTATATATTTGTAGTTTGAAATAGATTTAATGTGTGCTCTTGCCTATGCTTTTCCCATTTGCTAAACAAGGTTCAAGGTAGAACTGCTCTCAGTATGATTTTGCAGTATTCCAGGAATGGGCAGGAAACAGGAAAGCCTGTGTACTACATAAAGCATGCATTTGATTGGTTTTATCTAAAGGTATTCTCAAGATTTGTTTCTATTTACTAAGCAATTGAAATGTAAAATTAGTAGTTTCTTGAAAGACCATGAAAGCATTGTGATCACTGCTAATCAATCTGCTCTCAAGTAGAGAAGTATACCAGATTGCCTACCAACTCAGGGAGGTGGAAGAGAAGGGAAGAATGTAAAGAACTTGAAACTCAGTTTTTTTAAATGAATGTTAAAAGTTATTTTTCAGGCAATTGGGGGAAAATAAAATATTGTTTTTTGCTATAGTGGCAGAAAGTGACCAGTATGGTCCAGTATCATAACTGTGAGAAGTTGCACAGCACGCAAAGTTCTGCACCCTGCCAAAGACTGTTTCTATTTGCTAACTATATTCCTTAAGTCCATTGGATCAAAAACAATGTTTATTCCTATTCAAATAATCCATAAAACGTTTGAAGTTAAATGCATTAAAAATCAACTTTAAAAAAAAGTGATCTCCCTTTATCACATCCTTCCAAAGGGTCATAGGAAATTTCACTTTTGGATCAAGAACACATGAATTTTTAATCTTCAGAAATCACGTGAAAATTTAACTAAATATAATGTCATCCACACTTTAGCCTTTAGTTTCTAAACCAATGCAGGCTTCCGTGAGAGGGAAAGAATGAATTAGTTTTCCTTCCTGGACTCCCTATTAAACTAAGTCTCAAACTTTCTTCTCTTCTTGGCTTTCTTCTGTCACTACATAACTCACAGGAAGCAAAAGTCAGCTGTTCATTCGAGCATAACGGACTTTTACAGCTATTTCTTGCTGTCACAATTCCCTAGAAACATTACGTGTTCAGAAGCATTCTTCAGAACAGGGCTGTGTGATACTAGGAGCTACACTGTCTGACTTTAAATTCACCCAAGGGATTAAGCTTTCTCATTTGAGCTCAGATTCTTTTCAGAAAACACTGTATTCCTATTTATAAATGTGTTGTTTGTAGATTTTAAAGCTCTTTCGATCTTAAGTAGGTTGATTATGCTTGCAACAGAGAATTATGTGTTATGTTTTTTAAAGAGAGAAAAGGAGAAAGAAAGCAAGAAAGGGAGTTCTTCTATTAGCCTTCATCTGAAAGTTCCTACAAGGACACATAGTTGCTGCAAAAATCAGTTTTCTGTATTTGCAACTGTCATAAGTTCAATTTCAGCTACACTGTCAACTTGAAGTAGGTGGAGCAGGTCAAAATAGTGGGAGGAATTCAGCCTCCACTAGAAACATCTTTGACTCAGAGGGACCACTATCACATGACAGGCAGGGAAACCAAGCAAACAGGACAGAATCCCTCCTGAAAAATACATTCTATTCTGGGGAACAAAGTAAAAGTTCACCCCTTCCCCAGCAGGCTCACTTTTCACCAGGCAACCGGAGTTCCTAGCTGTTTTCTTCAAGGTTTTCAAAACATTACAAGCTAAGGTGAGAGTGAAGGGTATTTTTGGAGCAAGAGTTAAACCTCGACAGTTAAACCTTAATGTGCAGTACTAATCCTTCACTTGGTACATCCTATATAATGTCATAGTTACAACGTGCTGTAAGGAATAGAGAAGTGGACTGAAAACCAGGAAAGCATGGACTCAAGTCCCATCCTATGGCTCTGTGACCATAAGAAAGTCACTTATTTAATCTTTCTGTGCAGTTTTCTAAGACTATAATTTGCAGAGGAGATGGCAACCTGAATTAACGCAGAAGTGAGTTTCCTCCCCTGGAGATTTTCCAAGCCAATGAAATCACAGGTCCAATATTTCCCCCATTAAATTGCCCTTCTCATTTCCTAAATTGTTCTCCCCAATGGTGACTTATTCCATTCTCTTGGGCCAATAACTTTTTTATAAAGGTTATTTCAAAAGATTTTATTTTTTAAAATAATGTTTTACTTTCCCTCCAATTACATGTGAATTTTTTTTTAAAAAATTTAATTCTGTTTCTATTTTCCTCCTTCCTTCCCCTACCTACTCCCTCTCTAAGACAATAAGCAATCTCATATATATTATAGATGTGTAAGCATATAAAACATTTTTTTCACATTAGTCATGTTGTAAAAGAAGACACATAGCCAAAGGGAAGAAGGTGAAAAATAGTACACTGCGATCTGAATTCGGATTTCATCAGCTTTCTGTGAAAGTGGATTGTATTTTTCATCATGAGTTCTTTAGAGTAGTCTTGAAATCATTTCTTTTGCACACAATATAAATTAGAGCTCAGGTGATCTTGTCCTGAAAGTGGTGCATCTGAGTTTCTCTGTCCAGTCAAGAAAGCTCTTGGCAGTTGGGGAAAAGGTCTCCCTTTAAATCAGGGATATATATGTCCAGGAAGGAGACAAAGGGAATGGAAGAAGAGAGGAATTTCCACCATACCTAGAAGGATTCTATTTTCAGACCTTCCCAGTTACAAAGAAGAAAATTGGCAGTGCATACACATTGCTAATCAGTTGACTTACTAAGAAGTGAGCTATCTAAAAGGTGAATAAAATCATCTGCATTTCCAAATTACAAACTGACTCCTCAACAGATAACTAAAGTACTAACATAAAGTTCTATTTCAGTGAATGACATTTTTTTGTCAGTCTGTTTTTACTGGGGGAAAAAGGCAATAAAATTTGCAAATTCACCATCTGTGTTCTGTGTTCCCTTGACCCCATCTATGACATGACCATAATCATAAGAAGCTGACGTGCTTTGAAATTTTCATAGGATTATTTTTTTTAAACTTTTCCACCATATTTCTGCAATGTGGATAAAAGCTGGGCCAAATCATTGCTTTCCCTGCAGCCATAATAAAATGAGCTTCATTGAATCAGGTGATGGCCTCACAACGAATTTATTACTGTTGTTGTCCTAGGCCTCTTGGCTTCCAGGCTAACACTCTGTACTTTCATTTTTACCTACAGCTCAAAACACTGGAATTTCAACTTTGTACAGAAATTCTTATGGTGCACCTGCCGAAGATATCAAACATAACCAGGTATTGTAATACCATTTTCAGATTATTTTTCTAGTTAGATTCATGTGAAATGTCCAAAATATAAGCACATGAACTACATGATATGTAAAAACCTGAAGGATAGGAGAGAGAAAAGGAGAGAATATTTTATGACTGCCCCTAAATATGCCATGGCCTTTGGATGAAGGGGCTTGGTGAATAACAGATCTTAGGGGACACTTGACTCCCCCAGTGACTGGAAATCTCCTTGCAAAGATTGCCTGACCACTCAAGTATACTGTAGAGAGTGTTCTTTCTCAGAACTGTATTCAATTTTGCTAAGGCCCTCCCAGTTTTGTGTTTCTATGATGTTGCGATTACAAATTAATTAGTTTAAAATAAACCAGAATTCTATTCAGACTCAGTAGAGAAATTTCACTTCTATTCATCCAAGTAAAAGTTAACATAAAAGCCAAAAGCTGAAACCTTACCCTCATGCCTGCAAGGGCTGCCATCTACTTAAACATCAAATAATCACTGAGTAATGATGGTATTAGGTAACTGTGATTAGATACCTTAAGGATTTAAGTATGTCACAAATATCACAAAGTCATAAACAAAAGGGTGCTAACAGAAGAGGCTACAGTTGATTTTCTTAAAAATCAGGCTGATATTACTAATTCTATGCCTATAATATCTAGTTTAGCAAATCATGCTTTCTGACTGTTCTTAAGCAATGGAATGCACAGAATGTACTCAATCACATAGTCTGCAGAAAATAAATAAATAAATAAAATCTGGCATTATTCCAAGTAAAATCAAATTCAAAACAAGATTTACTTGAAAACTGATAATAATAATAATGATTCTTGGTGTTTTAGAAGCAACTATCTATTTTAAGTATCTCCCCACCTACAGTGATAATTACTGAATGACTGGCATTTTTGTAGACATCCTCAATAATGTTCTTTTCTGATTGATCCCTTCAATCCTGCCATATATCAATGAAATTGTCCTGAAAAGATAAAAATGAAAACTGTTTGATCAATTGCCATGATCATCCAAAAGAAAAAAAAAGGCCAAGGAATTTTTGTGGTCCTTTTGAAAACAGTATCCTTTTTAAAAGAATATTTTCTGGATGCCCAGCAGGGAAACTCCCTTTGAAAATGAAAGAAAAAAAAATCTTCATACATAAGAAGATAGCCGTGTCTTGTACAAAAACTCCATCTGCAGCCCTATTTTATAGGAGGGCCAAGAGAAGTAATATATTCTATTCTCCTCAGCAGCTAATATTGTCCAAGATTGCCACCAATAGTCAATTAGACAAGAGGAAATATTTAAAGACAAAAGCAACCCCAACACTGTCTAGCCCAACCTTCTTATTTTACATATCAGGCAACTGAGGCTTAGGAAGATTAAGTGATTTGTCCTTGTTGTGCCTATTGTTTCCACAATATTTATGACACTACCCAACAGTGTCAGACTCAAATATAAATTAATCCCTATGGTCCACTTTTTGACTCAGTAATACATGAACATTATCTGTGTGGTATTTTTATTTATTTTGCTAAACACATGCCAATTTCATTTTAATCTTATTTGCCCCATTCAGGAGTTTTGTGGCTAAGAGTTTGGCACTTCTGCCAAGCTAATAATATAGGAAGGAACGTGTATCTTTTTTACAATTACATATTCACACTAATGTAAAGATTACCTACAAATGTCTGTTTTCTTTATGTGACACTCCCATACCTACTTCTCAATAACTGTGAGTGGTCACAGTACTGATTTAAAACAATCATCAAATCCAATTTTAGTCTGCTACTCAAAATTTAGACCCCAAAGGAGCACAATGGGCCCATCGAGGTTAGAAATCACTGCAGCATACAAAAACTGCTCCATATTCCAATATGACTCCAAAATTGCCTTAAGTCTTCAAAAGCCAAAAAAAACTTGCTTTTAAATGTAACATGGCTTTGATGTTTCCTTTCTAAGCATTAGGTTCTGAAATTTTGCAGATAAAGAAAGCCATTAGCTTTCTAGCTCTTTGGGACACCTATCAAGGAAACAATAATGATCACATCTTTGAATGTGCTAAGATTAGCCTTTAGACAGCCAGAGCAGAGATAATTTCATCACCAAAAATTGCTTACATTGCATATTGGGCTGTTGCTGGAGCCTCAGCATTGGTGTTAACCCTCTAGTATATCTCAGATGATCCAATAAATCCACAGGTGTGGTATAGAACTGCACTTTTGTCTTTATATTCCCAGCATTTTATACAATGCCTGGCACCCAGTAGGTGCCAAATAATGGTACTAGTTGATTGACTGATAACACACAAATGGCATATGTACCATAATATAAGCTATTTTACAACTTTGTTTTGAGGAAAGTACTTCTTATAAAAGGAGAGTATTATCATTAGTGATTTTTACATAGGTTAAGCCAAAAATAAAAACATAATGTAATGTGCTAGTTCAGGTTTCCAAGATCACAGAACAGAGCTGGAAAAAACCTTAAAGACCATTTAATCATATCCACTAATTTTACAGATAAGAAAAATTATTCTGAGAAAAATTAACAGAGGGAGTTAAGATAAATCAGCAGGATTTGAACTCAGATTCTCTGACTCTGTAGCCCTCCTACTACACTGTTTCTCACATTTCAAAACATTTTAAAATACTTTGTCAAATGGAATTAATATAGTTTGACACTACTGCCATGGGAGATAAACACAGTGACAGTATCCTAAAACTTGAAAAATAGGACTTCATGATGCAAACAATTCTTTTGCAAAAATAAATCTTCACTCCTTAGCTTCTCTCCAAACACACAGGATTTCAAAAGAATTGGTAAGTATGCCTCTTCACAAAATTTTGAGAATAACTGCCACTTATTTTGCAGGGCTCCAGATAAAGGTCCGGACTTAAAGTCAAAAAGACCCACATTCAAATGTGATCTCAGATACTTACTAGCTGTGTGACTCACTCAGGGCAAGTCCCTTAACCCTGTTTGCACTCAGTCAGTGAAAGATTATTATTGTTGTCTTTTGTCTCTGTTTTAAAATAATTCAAATTATTTATTGAAAAATACTTAATTCAACTAACCTTCTCTTCCTCCCCAACTTCATAATTAGTGAAGTTTTACTCTGTTTATTAAAAAAAAAAGGCCTATGGGCCAAGGACTCAGGCAATAGGATGTAAAATGGGTTGAAAAAGGAAATGGCAAACTATTCTAGCATTTTTGCCAAGAAAACCCCAAATGAGACCACAAAGAATCAAATATGACTAAACAACCACTACAACTTATCTGAGACAAATATTATAGGCTCTTATATTATTCTGGTAGTCAACTAATAGGGCACTGATAGAGACAGAGTAGGATTAAATGATAAGGCCAAGATTAAACAGCCATTTAAGTATATGAGTCAGAGTTAGAATCCAAGGTCTTCCTGAGGATAAGCTCATCAATCCTTCCAATCCACCACACTGTCTCAAAAGACTCACTATACCAGATTATGTATAAGCCTAACACAGTAGTTGTGATCACAACATTTCCCCTGAAAAGAAGCAAGGGAAGCATGAATACCTAGCCAAATACATACTAATAATATACTACATTAAAAGTCACTTAAGTAGCAGCTATTTAAAAACTCCTTTTTTACTGTCCCTCAAGTTCCCCTCCAAAAAAAATTAACTTTTTACAGCCCACTTAAATGTATAAAAAGTGAGCAGCTATATTAGACTTTGAGTAACTCTAAACTTGTGATTTGAACTCAAGCTTCGCCCATATGTACCATTTTCCCCGACAATGGTTTCTAAAGTGTGACATAGTCATAATTACTTGAAACAATAGCAATTTCATTATCTTTATGTTAGGCAGAAGTAGAGAGATCCACTGACCTTAAATATGGCTCAGACTTTCAATCTATATAGCTATCATCAGAACCAAGAAAGATCCTTGAACTCTAGGGCTTTTAGCATACATGCATTTGTCAGAGAAGAGATACTCTCCACCAGAGCAAATTATATCTCCCAACTACATCTCAGTAATGGATCTTCATTAGTAGCTTTGCTCAAAAGGCCTTAATTTCCTTATCTGTCACTGAAAGAACAACCACCTCTAGTCTAGTCTGTCTAAATTGGTCATTTGGGGATTACTTAATGTCAAATCTGATGATGATGAAGATGAGACTTGCTAAATTTAGCCTTTTGTGTACTTCAGGCAACAAACAGGGAAAAGCCTACTGACCTGAATTTGAAATCTTCCCCTTTTGAACCCAGAGTCTGTCTTACAGCAGTGAGGAATTGCAGGAAATCCTTAAGGAAGATCAAATAATGATAAGAAAATCCAATGTGATCAACTCTACCTGGCTACATGACTCCGAGAATGTAGACTTGGTAGGCACACAAAAGGGAAATTTAACAAATCAAAAATGTTTCTGAGGTCCCAGAAGCTATTGGACATAAGTATAGAACTGGAGGCACCTTTGACAGTGTACATTGTACAGGTCCAGGTAGAAGCTGATTTGTGGTATTTTCTATGAAGAATGAGGGCCCCCCAAAAACAGTTTAAGCAGATTGTATCTGGGGAATAGCATTTTCAAACACATTTACAAGTGATCATGTAATTAGAAAACTTTCTGTCCCACTTGGAGAGTTCATTAGATTTTACCATTTGAAAGAACTTAAGAGATCATATGATTCAACTCCTTCATTTTACAGAGGAATAAAATGAGGTACAAAAATATGACTGTTACCTAGGATCATACCAGTCATAAAGTATAAAGGCTGGATTTGAACCTGGCTTTTCTGCCTCTAAATCTACTGCTTCCTCTTCCTCCTCCCTCTTCCCCTCATACTACTACTTCCCAGTTAGTAAAGCAACTCAATCAGTGAAGGATTATTATTTTTGACTTTTGTGTGAACTTTAAAATAATTAAAACTATTTATTGAAAAATACCTAATTATTGAAAAATACTAATTTTCTTTTCCTTCCCACCCCCTTATAATTGGTGAAATTTTACTCTTTTTATTTTAAAAATGACCTATGGGCCAGGGACTCATGCAAAAAAACTAGGAGCTGGGTACCTGGGCAGTGATGCAGAAAAATAGCCAGCAGGGAAGGAGATGGATTCATCTAATAGTACTGAGAAAAAAAAATCCTAAGGTTCAAATACATATAATCATCCTTCTATCTTCACCTCTTTCCACCCTCTATCACTAGGCAAAATAGATGAGGTTGTACACACTGACTGTGGTAGTCTGTGAATTATTTTGCCTTTCAAGGTGACTATCTTTATTTTTGCTTTGTTTTACCCATGTAAAAATGTGGGTGTGTAAATATGTCCATGGTGCACATTGCTTAGGGTCCTTTTTCTCCCTAGGCATTGCTTTGGGAGGGGGAAAAGACATTTTTTTTTCTTTTTCACTGAATAAGAATAAAAAATCCTTTTATTATTCCAAAGGGTTGAATATGTTGACTACATTTTCTCTTCTTATTGGGCACTTATCTGTGTATTTATTCAAAGGTTTTATGATGATGGTAAAGTCATTTTGACAAATGTGCCAGAATAGGCCTCTCTATCCTAGAATATAGCTGCTCTTCCATGCATATAGGGAACAGAAAAGTATTGACTCAGTCCCTTCACACGGGTAGGAAGCTAGATTAGATGAACCATTAGACTTTTTACATCTTTGCTGTGTTTGCAAAGTTCTGGGAATCATGCTGCATTGAGAATTTCCCTAAAATAGGTAAGAGATGTAAATAAGGGTCTTGAATTTTGTACCCTCTAATCTGCTTCTCTCTGAGAAATAATTATTGTCAACAGTAGCACAGGAAAGCAAAAAGCTATTGGCAAAATTGAGAGAGGCTTGAAGGAGGCTGTGTGGTTGAGTCTGTGGATGGCACAGACAGCCAGGGTCTCCTTTTCACTAGTGAAGTGGAACATTCACCAAGAGGCTGAGTGTCAGAGAAAACAGATTAACAGGACTGGGTTGGTCTTTCCTCTGTAGGTTTCAGCACAGCCAGTCCCACAGGAGCCCAGTAGAAAAGATTATGAGACCTACCAGCCGTTTCAGAATTCCACTAGAAATTATGACGAGTCCTTCTTTGAGGATCAAGTCCATCACCGTCCACCTGCCAGCGAATACAACATGCACCTGGGACTGAAGTCCACTGGCAACTACGTCGACTTCTACTCCGCAGCACGTCCCTACAGTGAACTGAACTATGAAACAAGCCACTACCCAGCCTCCCCAGATTCCTGGGTTTGAGACTCGGCAAGAAGGAACAGCTCCAGGAACTGTGCATGTGCATGCATACACCACAAGACATTTTCTTTTCCTGCAAATTTAGTTTGTTAAAGCCTGTTCCATAGGAAGGCACTGATAACCAGTATGGAAACCTTGGTTAAGAGATATTTTAGAAGGCTTAATGAGTTGAAAGTTAACTTGGAAGTCAATAGAATGAAAAAAATCCTAAATATTATAGTGTGGGACAACTTTTACTGTTGGCCCTATAGAGTCTTTAAAAAAAAAGTGCTGTTTTTTGAATGTGATAGAAGGAAGGAGGGAGGAAACAGCAGTGGATGATGGAACTAGAAGGTTATGTTAAGCACAAGAAACAGAATAGTTTACATACTTTATGGGGGACAGCTTCTCACACTTTGTTTACTATCTTCATTCATTGTGAATCTAGGCTTCAAGTTGCATTTGGGGTTCCTCTGTACAGCAAGATGTTTCTTGCCTTTTGTTAATGCATTGTTGTAAAGTATTTGATGTACATTACAGATAAAAAAAACAAAAACAAAACCAAGTGCATTGTGTATATTACACCAATGCCGCAGTGTTTCTTCATCTATGGTTCTAAATATTACTTAAATTTCAAAATTTTGAAGGATGTATGAATTTCCAGTTTTTTTTTCTTTTCCCCAGTATGTTTTAACAAAGACAAAAAGGAATATTTAGCAGTATTGTTCGTTCTGATATGTGAATTTGTTTGTGGCAACTAACCAAGGCGTTCAGCAATTTCTGACAATTAACATACTTCATTCCACACTCCTTGTCAACGAAGTGCTTTTTCACTGCCTAAAATTTTAGATGTAGATATTTGAAATAGATTTTTTTCATTTATACCAGTTTTCTTTATGATGATACAGTGTTAAAAGAAAATAAATTACAATTGATCTGTCATCCATATTTGCTAAGAATGTCTATTTCCAAGAATCTGTCATGCAAAATGCACATTCTTGCTTGTGTGTGTGTGTGCGTGTGTGTGCCCACGTATGTATAATAATCTGTGTGTGATTTTTTGATAGAAGTAATTTTATTTGCTGTTCTCCTTGTATAAGCTTTGTTATTTTCTTTTCCCCAGGATAAATTGACTTCAGTTTGTTCTTTCTGTACTGTATTCACTGTACTGACCCTTTGGTAACATGGGATCTTTATCCTGATGACATGGAATTATGGGAGTTTCACCCATCCCCGTTCTTGGGTCCTTTGATACCCTCAATTTTTTCCACATTTTGCCCCTCAGCCCCTACTCACCCCCTATAGAGCCAAATCTGTAATTCTACTTTCTGGCCAGCTGCTTATATCTCCAGGGGAACTGGAAACTATTCCATTTACATTCTTGAAGGGGCTTAATCCATCAACTCCTACTGTCCTCTGCCACCAGAATCTATTCTTTAATTTCATATGAAGCTAATATCTAGATAGGAATTAACAGCAATGAGAAAAAATTATTTTTCAGAAGTGTACCAAATTTTTTTAACCTTCCTTTAAATATTGCTACATAGTTTAATTCAGCCAAAAGTCAGCAAACAATAGTTCCTTTTTTCCCAAATTTTAATGCACTCAGAAGATATTTTACTTATCTACCCAGACTTTGGAAATAAAAAAGCTAATTTTTAAGAGAACAGCATAGACATAGCTTAAAGATACTTATATGTTCTCCTGTCTTCTCTCAATTAGCTCAAATGTGAATTAGTACCTAAAAAAATCACTTTTAAACTTTAACTGTACTGCAAAATTTGTGGTAGGAAACCTGCATTTCTGGGATCCTTCACTGTAATATTTCCATTTCATCCCCTTATTGTGCCTCCATTAGGCACTTTTCCCCTACCTCCAAACTTAGAGATATAGCTATATATATCCTAGGGGTCAAAACAACTTTTACACTTCACCAGTGTCATAGGACCAAAATAATACAGGTCATAGAGGCAGATATTGTGGTATAAACATGAGTTATCAGTTACCTAGTATTCTAGATTAATATTCCCAAAAAATAGACAGTAAAAAACATTAACACGTCTCAGTAGTGAAGGGGAAATTAAATGCATGCAGTAAAAAGATGGTAGGGACAGCTGTATATGTAGGGAAGCAAAAAGCACTACTCCTAACAAGATCTTTATATTTTCTTTATGATACTGATTGTAAATATATAGCTTGCATTCACAACACTTTGGGACCAGGCACTCTTCCTCCTCCAGACCCTCAAGGAGCATGGGCTACAGTTAGTCACTGCTGTTGTGTCTCCCCTGGAGTAGCACCAGACCTAGTGAATGCACAAAAAGCATTTATGGTTAGTAGAGCCAACCCTTTTGCTCAAAGGTACATCTTAGGGGAAAAAACTGATTATTATTTTCTTTTTTATTAAAATTTAAAAAAACAAGGTTGGGTTTTACTTGAACTGTTAAAATGGCCTCAGGGCCCATATAGGTTCCCTTAACAGTGAAGCCAGGTCAGCTGGTGACCTGTTCATTACCTGAGATATATTGGATTAAATGCACCAAGTGACATGAAATCTTTGGTTTTGTTTTTTGTTTTCATTCTTCTCAAATGACTGACTTATCTCTGAGAATAGCACCTCTCCCTTGAGTACTGAGGAGCCACTTAGATCTTGTGTTTTCCAACAAGGCCATACAAAAAGAAATAAGGAAAAGCAAATATCATGTCTTGCTCCCTTCTGTCCCAGTTTTAGACCACAAATGTACCTACTGTATTTCAGGAGATGATTAAGATAGAGAATAAGATCTTGATCAACTATATAAATCCATGCACCTATCCTTGCCCTATTAAGAGAATGTAACTCAACCAAGAGCTGGTTAACCAATGTTACCAGTTTGTCTGTATGTAGTCAGTTATTCCCAAACTAGATAATTATAACAGATGTGTCATTCACAGAAAATTCAAGTTGTTCATTTCCCATTTCCCCCCTTCAATATAATCATTCAGATCAATCCAAATATTCTGAGTACTTCTTTGGTCTTTGCTATCAAATCTATGCATGGGCTTAGAGATTTGAGAGACTAAATTTATTGAGGTTTTGCTAACAGCTGTGTTTCACACTATATTTTTTTTCTTCCAATACCCGGTTTCTTTTGTCATGAAGTAAGGCACAGCTCAGAGATGCAGCTGTCTTCATTATTATATTCATTTCCCAGTTCAATATCTGAGGTGAAAAGGAAGGGGAGCAGTTTCTGGATCAAATAAAATTGTCATTGGCCGAAGAACATAAGTGATTGTTCACAAAGCTAATACATAACAGAATAATAGCATCCCAGTAAGAAAACAGCTTTAGAAAAACAGAGGGCAGAGGGTGCACTCACATGCATAGAGAATGACTGTTCAGAATATCACTGTTTGGTATTGGTTCTCAGTCTTTCTGAGAACATATTCTAATCTGCAACTCCGACAATAAACACATCAAGCAACCAAATGTCAACAGTAAGAATCAAGTTGACATAAGATGCTAAATCATACTTGACAGTGATTTATTTGTTCGAAGACTAGCTCAAATTGACATCTTCAATCAATAAAAGCTGCTGTATTTTAGAAAGCTTCTTTCTACTTAAAAAGTCAGACATTTAAACTCAGTAGCCCTCATTCCCTCAAAAAAAAATCTCAATTTATTTGGTCTTTTTTTTTAATCACTTGCCCCTACTTCAGTTTTTCTTTACCATATGATATTATGTCATTCATTCTCATAAACTTAGCCTCTTGGAAAGGTCAGATTTGGTCCTCACAAGTCACTTGATATTTCCACATATACACACAAACAGGAGGAAACAATGAAAGCAATACTTCCCTGAATGAATATTCCTTATTTATAAATAATTATCTTCAGGCTAACAGTGTCCGATCTTGCCACCAAAATATGATAAATTTGAAAGATTCAGCTTACTCATTTTCAGAGGGGAGCAGGGGAATGGATGTAGTCATTCCATCAATAACAATGCAAGCAATCCAGTCTGACCTAGACTCCTACAAAGACAGCTGAAGAAATCAGAAGCAAATTCTTTTCACCATTTGGGAATTGGAGGATACTCAAAAGACGGGTGCCATATTCTGAATATCCCACATAATGGCCAACATTTTTATAAGAACTGCATTTCACAGTCTTTTATATTAGATACCTTGGCAAATAAAAAAACCACGTTTTGCAAATAATCATTTACAAAGTCCAAGCTTGCTTCTCACAGGCTAGCAGCTTTAAAGACTGCTATTTTTCTACTTTCACAATGTCGAAGCCACTCTTATTGTCCTAGGGGAAAATAGACCTAATCATTGTACTGGATGGCAAAAGGGGAGCCAATTAAAGTCTTTTTTTCCTCATTGAAGCATTGAGCAAATGCTATCCAGATGGCCCAGAAACCTTGTCTCATTCAGAGCTCTACAAATGATATATCTACTCTATCATACAATTGCCTGAACATGGCAACACTTAATTGGAATTTAAAAAAAATAAAACACACTTAAATCAATTCACATTATCAGACCCCACTGACATCCTTAGTTCATATTACATTTTGGAAACTAAAACTTTCTGAACTGTCAAAATTGAGCAATGAAATAGATAGGTTGAGAATAAGAGAACTTCTCACATTTAAGGGACTAAATTTTTCACATCATCTTAATAACCTTAAAATTTTATTATTCTATAAAGTCATAAAATCTGGGAGTAGGAGAAATTTAGAAATAATCTAGTCAAATCCCTTCATTTTATAATAGGGAAGTTAAAAATTTATCTAAGGTCATACAGGGAATAGGGCATTTCAGAATAAAATAGGAACTCTGAACTGTTAAGGTTGTCAGCTCTTTCTCTCCATGGACAACAGGACCTATGCAAATCATCACAGTTCATCCATCTAATTATAATTTATAGGAAGCATTAGATGGACAAAGAGGAACACCATCCTGATTAGTCTTTGAGGACTTTAAAAATCCAATACTTTGGAAATAAAGAAACCTGATTCAATCTTTGTCATTAAACCAATGAATAAGATTCAAGAGAACTCATTCTTTCTAAAGTAAATTCCAAATCACAGTCTCTAAAACTAAAGAGAAAATTTTCATTTTAGGTTAAATAAAGACATCTATTTTAATCAGATGTTCACAATAATATCACCATAGCACTTATGATGAATAAAGGACAGAATGTGAATCTCTCTGATCAGTGAGATCAGCAGCAAATTGACAAATTAACAACACATATAAGAATAAGCTAGAATTGAAACACTATTGAGGTTTAACCTTCCAAAAAGATAAGAGATTTTTCTTTACTTAATTTGAGAAAGATTACATTAGAAAGAATTTTGGGAACATTCATAAGGTATATTCAGTTCAATTTCTTTATTTACACATTGCTTATTTCTAATTAGGCAAAAGCCATTCAGTCATTAGATATCTCCTCTTCCTTATCATTCTACCAATATGTTGAAGAATATTAGGAAGGAATCACTTTTAAAGAACTCATGTATCCTGATCTTCATAATATTTATGATTTCAGTCCTAATGAACCTTTTTCTTAGATATAGGTATACGAGGGCTCAAAGTCCCATAAACCTTATAAGTCTCATAAGATCTCTGTTGTGGCCCCAAAAATAAACAAATTAATTGATTAGTTAATAACAAGTATAAATAAATAAAAACACTGACCTCATGGTCAACTCTCTGATAATGAATCTTCCCAACTTAGGCCAGTCATCTTTTTTTTTTAATTTTATTTTATTTGCAAAACATATGTATGGGTAATTCTTCAACATTAACCCCTACATAGCTTTCTGTTACAAATTTTACCCCTCAACTCCCCACCCCCTAGATGGCAGGAGATCCACTACATGTTAATTATGTTAAAATATTGGCAAATCTAATACATGTATACATATTTCCAAACTTATCATTGTTGTTCAAGAAAAATCGTATCTACACGAAAGACATATCAGATAAAGGAAAAGCAATGTAAGCAAACATCAATCAAGAGTATGAGAATGTTATGTTGTGGTCCACATTTCACATCCCTCTCTCTGGGTGTAGATGGCTTTCTTCAGTGAACAATTGGAAGTGGTTTGAAACATTTCATTGTTGCAGAGAGCCATGTCCATCAGAATTGATCATCATATAGTATTGTTGTTGCCTGTATAATGATCTCCTGGTTCTGCTCATTTCACTCAGCATCAGTTCATGCAAGTCTCTCCAGGCCTCTCTGAAATCATCCTGCTGGTCGTTTGTTACAGAACAATAATATTCCATAACATTCATATACCATAATTTGTTCAGCCATTCTCCAATTGAAGGGCATCTATTCAGTTTCCAGTTTCTAGCCACTACAAAAAGGGCTGCCACAAACATTCTTGCACATGTGGAGCCCTTTCCTTCCTTTATGATTTCTTTGGGATATAGGCCCAATAGAAACACTGCTGGGTCAAAGGGTATGCATAGTTTGATAACTTTTTGAGCACAGTTCCAAATTGCTCTCCAGAATGGCTGGATCCATTCACAGCTCCACCAACAATGCATCAGTGTCCCAGCCTTCCCACATCCCCTCCAACATTCATCATTAACTTTTCCTGTCATTTTAGCCAATCTGACAGGTGTGTAGTGGTACCTCAAGGTTGTCTTGATTTGCATTTCTCTCATCAATAGTGATTTGGAGCAACTTTTCATATGACTACAAATAGTTTTAATTTCATCATCTGAAAATTGTCTGTTTATATCCTTTGACCATTTATCGATTGGAGAATGTAGGCCAGTCATCTTAATCTCTCTCCATACAACCATCCACTTGAGGGTTTTCCAGCCAGAGTTTGAACCATTGGAACCTTCAAAGTCACCTCCTTGCCAATGATGAAGCAGCAGAAAAGAGCTTCAATTATAGGAGATGATAATACCTATAGATTGAATGCAACTAGCTTAAAGGTACCTGTTCCTGATGACTAGAGTCAGCAAAGCATGATCATTTGGGGCTTTTATTTAGAGTTCTAAACCAATGGCCTACATAATGAGCTTGACTCCCAATGAGCTCAACTAGCAATCACAGGCCATGGAAGGGAATGAAACTGTTGTACCAATTTGTCATAGTTCCTAAGACAGATTGCTGGAAGTGCATGAGGAGAGGAGCAGAAAGCATTTCTACTAGTACCAGGAATAGCATGGCATATTAGAAAGAACACTGGGTTAATAAGTAAGAAAACTGTGATCTACTCCTATAACTGGCATTTGTTCACTGTATACCTAAGAGAAGTTGTCTCTAACCTCCCAGAGACCATTACCTACCTGCAAAATGACAGGGTTGAAAATTCTCCTACCTCTAAAATGCAGTTGTGAATGATAGTGGGTGAGTTCCATCATCATGCACATTTGGGGCTATTATAAAGCTATCTAGGTGGCACATTAGATAAAGTACTGGACCTGGAGTAAAGAAAATAGAAATTCAAATACAGCCTCACTTGCCAGCTTAGCAAAGTGCCTGGCACATAGGTAGCATTATATAAATGACTTTTCCCTTCCTCTTCCCTGTGTAACCCTAGGCAAATCATTTAATTTCTGTCTGCCTCAGCTTCCTCATCTATAAAATTGAACTAATAATAGAACCTCCCTCCCAAAATTGCTATGAGAATCAAAAGAGAAAATATTTGTAGAACATTTTGTAATCCTTAAAGTACCACAGAAAACCTAGCTATTGTGAAAAACTGTCCTTGAATCGTATAGGATCTTTTAAAGTAGGTATTGTTTATTGGCTTCCTCTCTGTTCCATCACATTTAAGATAAATAACAAGATGTTAATTTTAGAGAAATGAGATGCAGAGTACTGTGGCTCTCTTTTTGCTGTTAGGGTATCACTTATTCTTGGCACAGTTGGGTTGGCAAGAATTTAAATATAACACTTCCTCCCAAATGTGAAGACTGAAGTCTTCTGCTTATATAGAGTCATTTCAAGGGGACCTTGGAATGTGATGCTATCAATATGCCTGAAGTTGGTCAACCAAAAAAGCAGTTTTGATTTCTTTAATTCAGTAAATTCTTAGCTATTCAACTAAGTCAGCGAGTAAAAGTTGAAACTGTAGTCAGGAGATGCCTGAGATAGTGTACCACAATTGGAAATTGCCCTTCTGTAGGGTAAGCCTTCTGACTCTTCCACTGATGGTAATAGTTTAGTCCACTTTTGTGTTTCATGTCCCTTGGGATCAAGCACAGACATTTATGAAGAAATGGCATAATTTAGCCAAAAGCAACAAAGGAACTAATTAGAACTGATGGATCTCACATTCATGGCCTTCAAGATTTTAATCTTCTAAATATTCCTACAGATTTATGAATGCATTGTTAGAGCTAAAAGGTCATTTAACACAATTCTATTTAACAGATGCAGAAACTGTGATATTTACCAATCACAGCCTGGGAAATTGCCATATTCTACACTCAGTTGTTTTTGCTAGATAGGTATAGGTATAATAATTACTTTGGTCTACAGATGGTAAAATCCATTGTTGTTAAATTTTACTCTTCCACCCTCTTTTTCTTCTCTAGCCAATATTTAATTTAAAAAATAAAAAAAAAACATATGAATTTTGGCTAGAGTTCTATATCATTTATAATCCTTTACCAAACTATAGAGAAGAAGAGAATATGTATTCAATTGGATCAAAGGCAAATAACTAGAGGAAGAAAGAAGACTAACACAGGACCTAAACAAGTTATTCATCAAGTAATCAACCCTTAAATTGTCCAGAGTTGACTGTACTCTAACATGAGTCCCTTAACAAGAAAACCGTCATCTGGAATAGCCTCTGATAACCACATAAACCCCTGCCTCTTCAGTGCACAGCTAACTGAAGATTCCTGCTCTCCTCTAATTTCTACATCTCATGCTGGTGAAGGGATGACCTAATAGGAAGGCCTAAAATAGCAATATGGAAGGTGGGAATTGGTGAGGAAGGATGGTCATCCAAGACTCCTCTGGATTCCTTCATGATTTAACTCAAATCCTACCTTCTATAGGAGGCCTTTCCAAGTTTATTTCTACCCCCTAACAAATACCTCCCCTCTGAGATAATCTTGCATTTGCATTGTCATTGTGTGTATATGTGTGTGATATGATATGTAATCTGTTTGCATGATGTCTCCTTCATTGTATATGAGCTAGAAAAAAGGTGGTTTTTTCCCTTTCTTTGTATCTCCAGCACTGACATTCAGTAAGTGTTATATAAATTTTTGTCAACTATCTAAGCTGCTTCCCCATCATTACCAAGCATTTTTCCCCACCTCAGTTTGTGGCTCTCATTATGGTCTTGCCCAGAAACAAATGAAATTCTGAATACTTTTTATCCTCAGTATCTTCCAAGGTCTGCTCTTCTCTGTAGATCCCCTACCACAACTCCTGCCCAGTCCAGTCTGTTTGCTTTTCCTCTACGAAAGGGATGGAATTTTCTTCTCTCCATGAGGTTTTTTGATTTGTTTGTTTTGTTTTGTGGGGATTTGAGTATGTGTGTTATACATTTGCCCTTTCAAAGTATTTCATAATCCCTCAAAGCTGAAGAATGGGTTACTTAAGGTACTTTAATCATTATGTCCTGCTTCTCAGTTGTATCCCAGTGCAAGTTATAAGTTAATATGGAGTATCTCCATGTTCCAAACAGCAAAAACAAGGCACTAAGAGTAGGTCTTACACAAGACCATTGTGAGTCAGCACACCATGATGTCAACCAATACATCTATCAAGCTATGAGGTTTATAAAACCCTTTTTATTCATTCCTTCATGACACTCATAAGAACTTTATGATCCCTATCACCCCAGGTTTTAAGTTAAGAAAAATGAAGTGCATGGAGAAATAAAGAAGTTTGTGCAGGAAGTGTCTCACAACCAGGAAGTGTCAGAGATAGATTGTGAAAACAAGTTTTTCTTGATTCTAAGACTAGCTTGCAAAGGCTACATAGAATTAAGTTTATTTAGAAGGACATCTTTTGTTCTACCATGACAAATAATTTATTTATGAAAAACAAATTCTTGGAAATTCCTACTCAAGGGGCAATAGATGACACAATGGATAAAAGCACCACTTCTGAAGTCAAAAGGACCTGAGTTCAAATCTGGCCTCAGACACTTAATAGTCCCTAGCTATGTGATCCTGGGCAAGTCACATAAGCCCAACTGCAAAGAAAGGAAGAAGGAAAGAAAAAAGGGAGGGAGGGAAGAAGGGAAGAAAAGAGGAAAGAAGGAAGGGAGGAATGGAAGAATGGAGGGAAGGAGGAAAGGAGATAGAGAGGGATATAGGGAGGACACTAGGGAGGGAAGGAGGGAAGAAGGGAGATAGGGAGAGAAGGAGATAGGAAGGGAGGGAGATAGGAAGAGAAGGAGATAGAGAGGGAAGATGGAAGGGAAGGAGGGAAGGAGGAAAGGAAGGAAGGAAGAAGGGAATTAAATTAATTCAATATTTTTTCTATTAAAAAAAATCATGCCCCTAAAATTTAACCATTCTCTTCTTAGATTTTCCTTATATAATAACCAATTATATAGGTAATTTTTACAAAAACAATTTAACTTTCTTTCTCAAAATATCCATTGCTTCTTTCCTTCCTTTCATCCTTCCCCCTCCCAGAGAGCCATATTCTTACTCATGCTTTCATCATAGATGCCTATGTGTTCTCACATAAATAAAATCAGATCTAAACAATTGGAAAAATATGAATTGTTTATGGCTAGGCCGACTAATATAATAAAAATGACAATTCTGCCTAAATTAGTCTACTTGTTCAGTGCCATACCAATCAAACTGCCAAAACATTATTTTATAGAAATAGAAAAAAATAATAACAAAATTCATCTGAAATAACAAAAGGTCAAGAATATCAAGGAAATTGATGAAAAAAATACAAGGGATGGTAGCTTGCCAGTACCAAACCTGAAACTATACTATAAAGTAGCAGTCATCAAAACCATTTAGTACTGGCTAAGAAATAGAGTGGTGGATCAATGGAATAGATTAGATATACATTCTACAATAAGTAAGGACTATAGCAATCTAGTATTTGATAAACTCCCAAACTCCAGCTTCTGAAATAAGAACTCACTCTTTGACAAAAATTGCTGGGAAAACTGGAAAATAACATCAGCACAGACTTAGATCTCATACCCCATACCAAAATAAGGTCAAAATGGATACATGATTTTGCCATAAAGAATGATACCATAAACAAATTAGGAAAACAAGAGATAATTTACCTATCAGATCTTTGGAGAAGGGAGAATTTATGACCAAGGAAGAACTAGAGAAGATTATGAAAGGCACATTAAATTAAAAAGGATTTGCACAAACAAAACCAACACAAACAAGATTAAAAGAGAAGTATAAAGCTGGGAAAAAACATTTACAATCAGTATTTCTGATAAAGATCTCATTTCTAAAATATATAAAGAACTATGTCAAATTTATAAGAATATGCATCATTCTCCAATTGATGAATAGTCAAAGGATAGACAATTTTCAGATGATGAAATTAAAACCATTTATAGTCATATGAAAAAATGCTCTAAATCACTATTGATTAGAGAAATGCAAATTAAATCAACTCTGAGGTACTACCTCATATTTCTCAGATTGGCCAAAATGACAGGAAGGAATAACGATAAATGTTGGAGAGGATGTGGAAAACTAGGATACTAATGCATTGTTAATGGAGTTGTGAAATGACCCAACCATTCTGGAGAGTAATCTGGAACTATGCCCAAAGGGCTATAAAACTGTGCATATCCTTTGACCCAGCAATGTCATTACTGGGTCTGTATCCCAAGGAAATCATAAAGGAGGGAAAAGGACCCATGTGTACAAAAATATTTGCTGTTTTTGTGGTAGCAAAGAACTGGAAAAAGAGTGGATGACCATCAATTGGGGAATGACTCAACAAGTTATGATACAGGAAGATGATGAATATTATTGTTCTATAAAAAATGATGAACAAGTTGATTATAGAAAGACCTAGAAAGATTTACATGAACTGATGCTAAATGAAACAAGCAGAACTTGGAATATATTTACACAATAACAGTAAGAATGTGCAATGATTAACTATGAAAGGCTTGGTTCTTCTCAATAGTTCAGTGATTCAAAGCAATCCCAATAGACTTTGGACAGAAAATGCCATCTGCAAGTAGAGAAAGAACTAAGGAGACAATGTAAATTAACACATGCTATGTTCACTTCTTGTTTCTGTTTTTTTATCTCTCCCATGGTTTTTCTCTTTTGCTCTGATTTTTCTTTCCCAACATAATTCATAAAACAATGTGTATTAAAAATAAATAATTTTTTAAAATTAAAAAGAAAAAGAAATGTTGAGCAGGATGCTTTCAGAAAACCTGTAAAGATTTCCATGAGCTTATGCAAAGTGAAATGTACTATGTACAAAGTAACAGCAACAGTGTAAGAAGATTAGTTGTGAATGACTTCACTATACTTAGGAATACAATGACCCAAGAAAACACTGAAGGGCTTATAATGAAAAATATTATCCATAGCCACAGAAAGAACTGATTATATATACAGAGTGAAGCATACCTTTTTTAACTTAAAAAACAAAGATGTCTATGTGCATCACAAGATTTTTTAAAAGATGAAAAAAATAGGAATATTGGTAGGTAGCTACTGATGCCTGCACATATTTTTTAAAGAATAAAACTGTTCATGATTTTTCTAGCCATTTAATATATTTTTTCTATTTTTGATTCTTGAAAAATTGGTCCCTCAGCACTTACAGAATTGTTGCTTCTAGCCTGGATACTGCTCTATGTGGTCAGTTTGGTCCAGCTGTTCTTCCTAACTTTATCTTCTAAATAACAATTTCCTCACATTAACTATCTGAGGGAGTCATGTAGTGCACTGGATAGAATACTGGCCAGAGGGCCAAGAAGTTGAGTTCAAATCCTGCCTCAGTCTCTTACAAGCTGTATAACCCTGTATTAATAATCACTTAATCTCTCTTAGCCTCAATTTTCTCATCTGCAAAATGGAAATATATGTGTTCATGTATATGTATCATCTCTATTATAAGATTATTTTGAGGATTATAAAAGGTAATAATTAGCATAATAAAGCATCAAATGCTTTACATATTTTATTGTTGTTATTATTATTTACCTTATGCACTTCAGATACTGAAATGTTTGTGCCCAGATATGAAACATTATAAAAGATAATAATTAGCATTAAAATGCTTTACATATTTTGTCATTATTATTATTATTCACCTTCATATAGCACTTTAGATACTGAAATGTTTATGTCCATATAGGCAGTTAAACTGTCACTAATAATGTAAAGTCACTTCAGAAATGCCAGTGGATCTGTTCTATTTTCCACCTGAAAATTGACCTCATCTTGCCAGCAATTCTGCAGATGTTCAGAGATGAGCTAGTTTTATCAGTTTTCCTGTGTATTTACTTTCCACTCTACTGCTTTTGGGGCAGCAAAATGGCTGTGGCTAGACCTCTGGGCTTGGAATCAGGAAGACCTGAATTCAAATTTGACCTCAAACACTACCTATGTGATCCTGGGCAAATCACTTAACTCCTGTTGGCCCTAATCCACTTTAGAAGAAAATGGCAAACTGCTCCAGTATCTTTACCAAGAAAAACCCCATGGACAATGCAGTCCATGAAGTCTTAAAGAATTGAATACCACTTGAAAAACAGTCACTGCTTTGAATTGTTTGGAATTGTAATGCTTTTCTTACTATTTTGCCTCCTCTTCTGCAATGTTTTATAAATGAGCAGGACCCTAGTCAAAGCCTGTCCAGCTTGGAAGAATTAGCCAGTGTTTACACTTCACAGGCAGAATCCTTCTGGTCTCAGAGTTGTCTCCTTGCCAAGATGAGGCATTAACACAATTAAGACCATCATGGAGCTTTGAGATCCAAAGAATTATTCTGATTTCCACAGGACTTTCGGATTTACAAAGCACTTTCTTCCCCAGGACATCATGGGATCCTGATCTGTGACTTAGAAAAGCTAAGGGATTTCACTAAAATCACATGGCAAAATTATTAGAGGCAAGACTCAAATCCAGGTCTTTACTGAATTCAGGTCTGATTTTCTTTCCACTAATCTCTCATTATCTATTGCATATCAGACATGATCCTTAGTTGAGCAAAAAAAAAAGTCAGAATTATGGCTTTTAACCCCAAAGACCTTGAATCTGAAGGGAAGAAAAGCATCTTATAAATTCTATTCTATTCACCACAGTCTTGTACCCAGAGCAAGTAAGGGAGGTATCAAGGAGAAAAGTGACTCTTGACCTAGATAGTATGGGGGAGAAATTTTGAGGACTTTTTAAAGTAAAATGGCTAAACATAGGCCTTGAGATACAAGCCCAGTAAGAAGCAATATGCCAGAATACTGATGTCAGAGTATCAAAAATCCAAGTGATCTTAGAGAACCTAAAGTCCACTTGATCAGCTGCCCCTAGGGGGAAGGATTCCCAAGCTGTGTGTCAGAGATGGGATAAGTGGGGGGTTAGGGGAGATGATGGAAGAAGTATGACATTTGGTAGCTTCAGATTCTTGCTAATTAAATACCAAATTCAATGCTCTATCTACTGAAGGAAGACAAATTCTATCAGTAAACCATAAATTTCGACTCTCTGTGAAAAATCTCAGTTGTCCCATCCTGGTTATGGTTCTTCTGTTGTTATACTCTAGTTCTGTTCCATCACCAAATTTTTCCACTTATCAATGAAGTCAAAACTCTGTGGTTTCTTGCTTGACTTAGTATAATATCATGATAAGAATGTCTTTCAGTTGAGAGACCTCAGGAAATCTGTGCTCCCTGCAATCAGAGGAAATGGCCAAAAAAAAACCAATCAGAAAATAACTGTTTTAAAAACCTAGTATATATAAATCACTATTGACCAGAGAAATGCAAAATAAAACAACTCTGAGATACCACTAGATACCTCTCAGATTGGCTAAGATGACAGGAAAATATAATGATAAATGTTGGAGGGGATGTGGGAAAACTGGGATACTAATGCATTGTTGGTGGAATTGTGAACTGATCCAACTATTCTGGAAAACAATTTGGAATTTTGCCCAAAAGGCTATCAAACTGTGTATATTCTTTGATCCAGCTGTGTTTCTACTGGGTCTGTATCCAAAAGAGATCATAAAATAGGGAAAAGAACCCACGTGTGCAAAAATGTTTATGTCAGGCTTTTTTTTTTAGTGGCAAGAAACTGGAAACTGAGTGGATGCCCATCAATTGGAGAATGGCTGAATAAACTATGGTATATGAATGTTATGGAATATTATTGTTCTATAAAAAATGATCAGCAGGTTGATTTCAGAGAGGCCTGGAGAAACTTGCATAAACTAATGCTAAGTGAAGTGAGTAGAACCAAGAGAACATTGTACACAGCAACAACAAAATTATGCAATGATCAATGCTGGTAGATGTGGCTCTTTTAAGTAATTAGATGATTCAGGCCAATTCCAATAGACTTGTGATGGAGAGAGCCAACTACACCCAGAGAGAGGACTGTTGGGACTGAATGTGGATCACAACATACTATTTTCACCTTTTTGTTGTTGCTAACTTGCTTTTTGTTTTCTTTCCCATATTTTCTCCTTTTTGATCTAATTTTTCTTGTGCACCATGATAAATGTGGAAATATGTATAAAAGAATTGTATATGTTTAACATATTTTGGATTACTTACTGTCTAGGGGAGGGAGGAAAGACAGAGAGAAAAATTCGAACAAAAGGTTTTGCAAGGATGAATGTTAAAAACTATCTTTGCATATATTTTGAAAATAAAAAACTATTATTTTTAAAGCCTGACATATGGACAATGATATTCATTTATCCAGGGTTGATAAAGGAGCTTAGAAATGGAATCCTCCAAATTACAAAGACTTTTGATTCTTCTGTCTTCTCTAAACACATCTTCACTTAAATTACTAGAGTGATGTAACTATCACCACATTTGTTTTATACAAAACAAGTACAGCTTAATAACCACTGTGGGAACCTTTCTGGTTAGCTTATCTCCATTCCTTGATGGGCCTAATTTCAGATGAGGAACCTTTTGCAGCAAATGAAAAACTGCAGCCAGATGAATAGCTCCAAGTTTTCAATAGCCAGATATCCAATTACTAGAGCTATAATAGTTCAGGCCAATAGATGGTTCGCTAGTCACCCCATTTTCATGAGCTTAACTAAAGAAATTGTTCTGCTCAGTCTTTTTGCTCACCTACAACCTAGAAGGACTCTGAAGGGCACCCTTATTTACTTTCCTCAAGCTGTAAAGAATTTTAGGCAATAAATAAAACTTCCCCCAGAAATAGAATGATTCATGTATTCATTCAACTTTACTTATTAAATGTATACAGGCTACTTAACATACTGGTAGATATTAGGGTATGGCAGCGAAGTACAACAAATCTTAAATCAAACTCCCTGTCTACCTAAAACTTATGGTTAAATAATGGGAAGAAACACAAATAATCATGCTGAAATATTCAATTGGATCTATATTCTCATGAGTCTGGAAATCCCTTCCAGAGTGCTGATCACAAACTATCATGTCTGCCCTTCCTATTTTGGCCCACATGTTGTCATAAGTATATCAAAAGGAGTCTAAAAAAATCTGTAGGCTTTTTTTCAATTTCCATCATTAGGGTACCAGTGAGCCATTCTGGAACCACTCTGGATTTTAAACCTATCTTCCTTCATCCTTACCATATTACCAGCCCATTTTCTATTTTTATCACACAATTCCACAAAGGCAACTTTTACTTCTGTTCTTCAGAGATCCTCACTGGTCAGGAATTGCCGCGTATTCATATGCACAAGGTACCATGTCATTGCCTTTGTGATATTTGTTTTTAATTTGATTTTGATTTATAAGATCCTGCCTAACTTTATAATATTATGAAAAGTATTTTTAAGTTCCATCCCAGACATGAAAGGCCTACTAACTCTGGACATTCTAGAAATTTTTCTTAAGAGAATGAATGCAAAAGACTTGATTCAAAGATTTAAAAAGAGTAGAGGGTTTTTTTTGCATCATTTTGCATCCAAGAAGTTGATTTTTAAATACTTAGAATATTATGAAATACACTAAATTAAAAAACAGATTAATAAAAATCATACTTTCTTTTAACTCAATAAAGGCTTTTGAAAATTTCATTGTTTTTTAATTTGCCATCTGTCAACCCAATAAATGTACTTTAAAAAATAATTAACTTTATGATCTTTTTTCTCACTGGTTTTGAACTCAGTAAAACTGATTTTTAAATAATTTACTGTACTGCATTCCCCAAATAGAATCTCTCTTTGATGGGGCAAATGTATGCTCAAATAGGCCTTTGGGCTATAATACATAGAAAGCTCTACAGAGCAACTAACAAATATTGGTCTTATCTATATTTTATACTTTTCCAAAGGGTAAATGAAGCAAGAGATTAATTTGGCACATATTAAACTTTCTTTTGGACATTCTGGACCTTTTTCTATTTCTATGTATTCCAAATATTTTTATTTTCATGTATTTCATAAAGGCTGTATGTGTAAAAAGTCATACCAAACTTCCTTTCATTCTAAAACAACAAATGTGGTTGATACGAGTGGTTCTTGGGCTTTTTAAAAAATATATTTATTTCATTTTATTTTTAATTCATGAAACAAAGTAAGCATTTCCATAATATATTCAAGGCTCATACACTAGGCATGTGTCCATGATTTTTTCTGCATCACCATGGAACAAAGGTTCTCTGTTTTTAATTTAATCCTTTGTAATATATTTGACTTTAACAACATTTAATATCCATTCCCTAAATACTATTATGATACTTATTATGCCTAGAGCATCACCTTTTTCTTGACCTCTCTCTGAAGTTGTAGTTTTACACATAGAAATAATAGCCTTCCAAATGGAGGAAAATTACATATTTATATATGTATATGTGCATGTATGCTTACATATACAAGTCTTCTAGTCTCTATACAAGTTCTAGAACAATGTCTTTTTAGTCATACTTTGAAAGCTAAAGCCTATTCATTATTCAGGATTAGATTATTTAATTTCCAATTAATTTTTGGTCTATTTTCTCCTGGCCTTATATTGCATGTGATTTTTATTGCATCTACTTAAAACCATCAGCAAGCATCATATGTAATGGAGACAAACTAAAACCATTTCCAATAAGATCAGGAGTGAAACAAGGCTGCCCACTGTCACCACTACTATTTAATATTGTATTAGAAAAATTAGCTTTGGCAATAAGAGAAGAAAAAGAGATAAAAGGAATCAGAGTAGGTAATGAAGAAACCAAATTATCACTCTTTGCAGATGACATGATGGTATACTTAGAGAATCCTAGAGACTCAACTAAAAAACTACTAGAAACAATTCACAACTTTAGCAAAGTTTCAGGATTTAAAATAAATCCACATAAATCATCAGCATTTTTATATATTACCAACAAAGTTCAGCAGCAAGAGATACAAAAAGAAATTCCATTCCAAATAACAGATGATAGGATAAAATATTTAGGAATCTATCTGCCAAGGAAAAGTCAGAAACTATACGAACTAAACTACAAAACACTTTCCATACAAATAAAATCAGACCTAATCAATTGGAAAAACATTAGGTGCTAATGGGTAGGCTGAGCGAATATAATAAAAATGACAATACTACCCAAACTAATTTACTTATTTAGTGCCATACCAATCAAACTCCCAAGAAATTATTTTACAGATCTAGAAAAAAAAGGAGCAAAATTCATTTGGAAGAACAAAAGGTCAAGAGTTTCAAGGGAATTAATGGAAAAAAAAAAGGCAGAGGAAGGTGGCCTTGCTGTACCAGATCTAAAACTATATTATAAAGCAGCGGTCATCAAAACCATTTGGTACTAAGAAATAGAGCAATCAATCAGTGGCATAGGATAGGTTATCAGGGCAATCTAGGCAATAACTTTAACAATTTAGTGTTTGATAAACCCAAAGACCCCAGTTTTTAGGATAAGTACTCACTATTCAGCAAAAACTTCTGGGAAAATTGGAAACTGGTGTGGAAGAAATTAGGGCTTGACCCACACCTAACACCACATACCCAGATAAGATCTAAATGGCTTCATGATCTAGATATAAAGAGTGATATTATAACCAAATTAGAGGAATGTAGTATAGTTTACCTCTCAGACCTGTGAAGATGGAATAAATTTATGTCCAAAGAAGATCTGGAACTCTTAATTGAACACTAGATAGATAATTTTGATTATATTAAGTTAAAAAGTTTCTGTACAAATAAAACTAATGCAGACAAGATTAAGAGGGAAGCATCAAATTGGGAAATCACCTTTACATTTAATGGTTCTGATAAAGGCCTCATTTCTAAAATATATAGAGAATTATCTCATATATATAAGAATTCAAGCCACTCTTCAATAGATAAGTGGTCAAGGGATATGAACAGACAATTTTCAGATGATGAAATTAAAACTATTTCTAGTCATATGAAAAGTTGCTCCAAATCACTATTGATCAGAGAAATGCAAATTAAGACAACTCTGAGGTACCACTACACACCTGTCAGATTGGCTAAAATGACAGGAAAAGATAACGATGAATGCTGGAGGGAATGTGGGAAAGCTGGAACACTAATACATTGTTGGTGGAACTGAACGGATCCAACCATTCTGGAGAGCAATTTGGAGCTATGCTCAAAAAGTTATCAAACTGTGCATACCTTTTGACCCAGCAGTGTTTCTATTGGGCTTGTATCCCAAAGAGATCTTAGAGGAGGGAAAGGGACCCACATGTGCAAGAATGTTTGTGGCAGCCCTTTTTGTAGTGGCTAGAAACTGGAAACTGAAGGGATGCCCATAAATTGGAGAGTAGCTGAATAAATTATGGTATATGAATATTATGGAATATTATTGTTCTGTAAGAAACGATCAGCAGGACGATTTCAGAGAGGCCTGGAGAGACTTGCATGTACTGACGCTGAGTGAAACGAGCAGAACCAGGAGATCATCATGCACAGCAACAACAGTATTACATGATGATCAATTCTGATGGACATGGATCTCTGCAATAAAGAATTGTCTCAAACCAGTTCCAGTTGTTCACTGAAGAAAACCATATACACCCAGAGAGAGGGATATGAAATATGGACCACAACATAACATTTTCATGCTCTCTATTCATGTTTGCTTGCATTGTGTTTCCTTTCTCTGATTTTCTTTTTTTTCTTGTAGATAGGATTTTTCTTGCACAACTTGTCAAGTATTTCAACATTATTAACATGTAGTGGACTTCCTGCCATCTAGGGGAAGGGTCTGGGGGTAAAATTTGTAATGGAAAGCTTTGTAAAAATCAATGCTGAGGAACTACCCATACATATGTTATACAAATAAAAAGCTTTAATAAAAAAAAGAAAGCTAAAGCCTAGTCTAAAAGATTGGATCTCTAAATGCAATTTCAAATTGGTATGGAATTATAGATATGTTGAAATTAGATAATATAAATTTGGAGGAAATTTACTCAGCACAGTTGTGGGATTTCCTTCAATAGCATTCAGTAGCATGTTGCTGTAACCCCAGATCAGAGTTAGCAAGGTACTGTAATGCCAGAGAAACTGAGGCAAGACAGAGATTTGTTTTTAATCTTTTAATGTGGAGAGTTTAGACTAGCTGACCAAATGGAACTCATGTTCAAAATCATTCTGTTCTGAGGAACTGAGGCAGGGAACTTATAGGGTTTGCAAACAGGATACATAACCTGAGTATACAATCTTATAAGGGAAACAAAGGCAAATGTGGGGAGGGAAGGGGGATGAGGACACTGGGTGGTTGGACAGGCCATAATTCCAGGAAAGGATCATAATCCTGACAGGATAAGGGTCAAAATAAGAAAATCGAGGGCAGGAGACAGTGAGGAGAGAGGCGATGCTCAAAAAGCGGGGGAATTATCCCAGCAAGGATTGAGATAATGGACCTGGAATTTATGACTCAATGGTATATTAAGGTTTTTCCTGACTCAATTCTCCCAGTCCTAAGGGTAAGGAGGTGGGAGGGACATAATAATTTTATTCAGGGCATAACAGTATGAGTGATAAAGAAAAAAAATCTAAGAGATTTATGTAGAGAACACAGTATAGTTGAACTAACTATAGGCTTAATTATAGACAGAAGCAGGTAAGGGATTTCACCAAAAGGAACTCACACTCACTACATATCCAGAAACAAAGCATGTCAATTTACCACCTGCAAAATGGAGATAATATCACCCATAGTAGCTACCTCCCAAAATTGTTATGAAGCTCAAATGAGATCATGCTTATAAAATTCTTTCATAACTTCCTCCTTTGGGTTTTGTTTAAACCAAAGCAAACATAACCTCCTCCAAATATATTGTTTTCCCTGGCCTTGCAGGAGTCAGGAATAAACTGGCAACTTCATCTCTCTCTCTCTCTCTCTCTCTCTCTCTCTCTCTCTCTCTCTCTCTCTCTCTCTCTCTTTCTCTCTCTCTCTATCTATCTATCTGTCTGTCTCTCCTCTGTCTTTGTTTCTGTCTCTCATTTTTCTATCTCAGTGCCTAGAATAATAAATGCCTTCTGAACTTTAGAAGTATAAAAAACATTCCTGTTCATTATAATATGATGTAAAAGTTCTTTCAGTACTGGCCTAAGGCCTACTTCATTTAATATCCACCTAAGGACCTTGTAAAAAATCCCTTTCAGCCCCCTAATTGAAGTGGTAACAATTCAACTATAATGAATGCAAACCAATGATTTATTTCTGATCCACTAATCCACCCAGGACCATTTCCTTCAGTGCTGAAGGGAATTTGGGGACCTCTGTTCACCTCTGTCCATGAGATCTCCTCTCTCTTTCTCTCTCTCTTTACACCCTATTTAACATATGTGTTGGAACTCCCTTTCTCACTGGAGCTTTCCACAAAGGATAGGAGAAATGAATCCTTCACTTCAGCAAAAAATGGCACTTGATTAAATGGTGACTACTAGAGCAAGTGTTCATCCCATTTAGCAAGTCTAGGAATTATAAGACTGTGGCTACCTCTTCTTCACTGTTTCTTTGCCTGAGCATAAGTGACCAGAGATCCTGAGATGAATATTTTCAATCTTAAAACCACCTGTGAGTCTAAGAGGTTGAGAATTCCTAGACCCTTCAGTCAGTATTAGCTATATTATGAAAAGTGCCTTTATGTCTATGATTATAAATAGCTTTTATTTATTAAGCTTAAGGAGAAAGATGACCACCAATAAGGATGAGTTCAGCCCCCTACTCTGGATTGCCCAGAAACCTGAACTTTGATAAAGTTGTTCACACAATGATCACAAAATGATCAAATTCCAATTCAACAGTTCCAAAATCAACTTTTCCACAGAGCATAAAAGTAATAAAACAATTTTGCCACATTTTTAAGTCTTTTCAATGTATTCTTGTGATATTTTTGGATTTATGTAGGGTAAATAAGTAGTTGTTTTATATCTGATTTACATTATATATTAGTTACCTTTTTACTCCTTTTTTTGAGGAAATATCCAAATCTAAGCTTTAAAGAGCTCTTTCTGGGGTCCTAAAAAAGGTTGAGGGATACATCCTAGGATCTTGCCCCAGGATTAACTATGGTCCAGACACAGAAGTCTAGAACTAGTAACTCCTTTATAGGGAGAGTGTGAACCCCCAGTTTCCCAGAAACCACCAAATTATCACAATAATGCAGGCACTAGGTGGTGAAAGCCTATACCAGGGATAAAAGTGTCAAAAGAAAAAAGGGAACATAATAGAAAGATGTTGCAAAGGTGAAATTGACAGACCTTGACAACAGATTGGATATGAAGGTCAGGGGACCTCAGAGAAAGTGAGGAATCCAGAATAATAACTCCTATGTTGCAGGGCCAAGGGACTGGGAGAATGGTGTCATCCTCTATAGTAATTGGAAAGTAGGAACATTTAGGGGGAAAGATGAGTTTCATTTTGGAAATATTGAGTTTAAGATGTCTACTACACATCCAGTTAGAGATGTTTGAAAAGCAATTGGAGATATTAGTCAGCAGAGAGATTGGGGTAAGAAAAGTAGATTTGAGAATCATAGCACCCATCTTCAACCATCAATGTCCCCCCCAGAAAAATGTCCAGAGGCCATTGGGTCAACTAATATAAAAAAGCAGCTGAGCAATATAACCAGCCCAATGCCCTTGTTCTAATAGGACATCTCATATCCTGAGTCACTCCAGCATTAATTGAATTTTGTAGCAATTTTTGACAAGGTTAATGTGTTTTTCTGGCACAGAATGGTAGAAAACCTGACATAAACAATCCCTGAGTCTGCAGTGTTTGAGGACTGCCCAAGCTAAGTGAGACTCTATCAGCATTTTTGGTTCCATTGAAGGGATTTTGCATCACAAGTTTGCTTGCCAAGAAGCCTGCATTTGGCAAGCAAAAATGTGATGCAGAATTCCTTCACATTTCCAGACCAGGTGTTAAATTAAGTTTGAGAAGACATTAAGTCCTTGTAAGGATATCTACAGGTAAAGAAGGGAAAGTAACACAAAATGCTAAATTTGCAATTGTGGAGTTGACTAAAGTTCACTAAACATAATACATAATCTTTTAAGACCTTGAAGCAGCTGCTATAGTCGTGCCCTTCACTGTCCATCCAACAGACTTTCAAAGGGCTCTAAGCAGAAACCAAGAGGCCAAATCACATTTTTCACACTCTTGACATTTCCATTCAAAACTTGGAAAATAAGCTAAGGTAAGTGCCAAGCAAACAAAAAGAAAAAGAAGGAGGCAAGTGACAGGCAGGACATGGTTATATGAGACCGTAGGATTGTTCCCCCTGAAAGCTTTAGAATTTATACAACCAAAGATTCCAGAATCAAAGGACTTTATTTGTCTAGTCTACTCCCACTTCTAAATCAGGAATCCCCTCTATTAGCCTTCCTTAAATCCCTGCTGGAAGAGAGAAAGAGCAATGTGGCATGGTGGGTGATGAAGAAACTGGCACTAAAATCTGGGAGGACTCAACTGTTCTATATGCTATCTGTGGGGGCCCCCATCCTCACCCTGGGCAGGACAGTAAATTTTTCTAGGCTCCAGTTTCCTCATTTTGTAATTTTGCAATTTAAAAAATGAGGAGAGGCAGCTAGTTGGTGCAGTGGATAGAGCACCAGCCTTGAAGTCAAATCTGGTCTCAGACACTTAATACTTCCTAACTGTGTGACTCTGGGCAAGTCATTTAACCCCAATTGCCTAAGCAAAAAGAAAAATGAGGAAACTGTGAGCCTATGAGGAATTTGTCACCATCTGTCTTAAAATGTGATACTCATAACTGCACTCACCACTTCAAATATATTTTGACCAACAGAATATAAGATGCTACTGTGTTCCTTGATACAGATACTATATTTCCATTTATGCATCTTAATATCAAATTCACTTTTTGTTGGAAACCATGTCACACTATTAGCTCTTATTGAACTTGTGATCAAATCCCCAAATTATTGTTGTTTCATATAAATCACTATTAAAACTGACTTCCCATATCCTGTGGTTAGCTATGCAATTTTTTTCATTTAAAAGGACTTTTTTATATTTATACCAATTATATTTCATTTTGTTTCAACGTTTTATTCCAACTAGTCAAGAGCTTTTGGATTGTCTCAACTCGGAGGTAAGACATCCCTTTCTGTTATCTTCCTGTTTGATAAGCATAATTATCTATGCTGTTATCAAGTCAACTCTAAAATATTGAACAAGGGCAGTTACCTATGAGAAATGAGAAGACTGAGGCACAGGGAGAAAGGCAAGTTGAATTTAGCAGCAAAAAGAACTGGATTCTGGCATTCTTACCTGAAGCACAGGAAACTTGGAGGCTCAGGAGAGTCAGAGTTCTCTTTTATCTGGTTTTTTTATTACAGAATTTTCAGAATTCCTCATTTACAAGTTGTTAATTTCCCATTAAGAAGATATGGTGATGGTTGTCTTCTAGATGATTCCCACCTCATCTTAGACCTACAAGTAAGGGAAGTAGTTTTGCTATTGGGTGAGGTAGGTCTTGACTTATTATACATATTCAAAAAACCCAAAAAAACAAAAACAAAACCTTTCAAGTATAAAAACATACCTACCTCAATGCCAAGACAGCATCCAAACCCTATTCAGCCCAACTATCTGTTACCGCATTTTGTATACAGACCTGTTTCTAGAAAAGAGATTGGAAAGGATAGGAGGTTATCATCTGTCTATGAGATATGTACAGCTTTCTGAACTTACCAATACTGATGACAAATGAAGTGTATCAGGCTGACATGGAAAACATGTTTCTGATATGAGCAATTCCCACCAGAAACTTTAAATATTATGCTTTTGACTACATGCTGGGAACCTGTTACTTTCTGTTTAAAAAGAAATGTAATAAATTTGGCTTCACTAAGTCAGCATTATTATTCTCCATGACTCCTTCTGATCTAATCTGGCCCAAGAGAGATGCTCTCTCCATTAAAATAGCATCACTCACTCAACTATAGTTAAAGTTTGTCAATTTTTCCAATAAAATTCCTTCTTTTTTCCCCAGAGATTTAGGACTCAAATGTAAAAATGATGCTTACTTCTGTAGCACAGCAAGGAGACTCTCTTTTTAAAAGAATAAGTGGCCAAGTGAATGCGTTCTAATCCCAAAAAGAGACTAATGGAGGCAGGAACGAAAAACAATCAAATTCATGAATCTGAATTATGCTTCTAGGACTCCCATTAAAAACAATTCCTTCTCAATTTTAGAAGGATTCTATGGCTTTATTGTGTCTCTATCAAAATACTGACTAAACCTGTTTATAAAAGATAAGCATAAATATAAAATGTTATGAAATGTAAGCATGTGAGTACTCACAGATAGACATTAATAAAGACATGATCTTTTATTTCAAATAAAGAAATGGTGATAGTTGGCAAAAGGAATTGCAAACAGAACCTTAAATATTTAATTGATTTTTTTTGTTTGGTCTTTGCCCTCTGAAATCTATGCATGATACAAACCAATATTAACATATCCATTTAAAGATTTGTTGCTGCTATTGTTCACTTGTTTCAGTCATGTTCGATTCTTCCCGATCTTATTTGTAGTTTTCTTGGCAAAGATACTACAGAGGAGGCAAACAGGGTTAAGTGATTTACCCAGGGTCCCCAAAGCTAGTGTCTGAGAATACATTTGAACTCAGGTTTTTCTGACTCCAAGCCCAGCCTTCTATCCTCTGTGCCATCTTGCTGCCCAGTTTTAAAATGGCCTCATCATGTTCATAGTTCAGAATAGTTAGATCTGAAAGATAAATTGTTTTCCAAACCTTAGATTAATATTTTAAACTAGAGTGATAGTTTTTAGAGTTGCAAAAAATCAAATTTAATCTATGCAAAACCCTCATTGCCTCAAATGAAGATATAGAGATCCAAAGTGTTTGTTGCTTGCCAGGGTATATAGGTAGCTATTAGAAAAGATAATTTTGGTTATCATGTAGCATTGTTGTTTAATGAATTTAATGCTTCAATAGATTTGTGATATTGTCGTCATCATGGGCAGCATTTTTAAAGCTCTTTAAAGTTTGTAAAACACTTTCCAAAATTTACTTCATTTGCTCCTCACAACAATTCTGGGAAGTAGGTGCTATTATTATCCTCATTTTACAGATAAGGAAATTGAGGCAGACAGTGGTTATGAGGCTTGCTCAGGGTCATATAGCAAGTAAACATCTGAGGTTGGATTTGAACTCAGAGCTCTAGGTCCAGCATTGTATTCATTCTGTGACTTATTTCATCATTTCATCAATGTAAATGGGCTCATAACCAATTCAGACCTCCTACTGTGTAACTTTTAATGTCCTCCTATAAATTTGACATGGAATATCTTGAGGTAGACATGGGATGTCTGTCTAGGATACATAGATTGATTTCAGAAGTTAATATCCTGTCCACCATATTAAATAACAGTCTACAAAAGAGACATCCTTTATTCACTTGATTTTTCTAATATGAAATGTGGAATGAACTCTTTGGAGGAATTATGGATATTTCTAATTTTTCAATGTAATATTTTAGGGCTTGATAATAATAATTGATATTTAGGTAATACTTTAAGCAAAATATTCCTTATACAGTATTTTACTTGAAGTTCACGACAATAGAGAGAAGTATATACTACAGGTATTATTGTCCCCATTTTCTTGTTTAGCAAATTTCAGATTACAGGAGTTAAATAATTTGTTTATGCTCATAGGGAGAGTAGGGCCTAGAATAAGGATCATAACTCTAGTCTTCCTTCCAAATACAACTTTCTATCCACTATACATGACATCTTATATATACCTATATATAGATATAGATATATACATATAGAGATATAGAGATAGATATATATGCACTTCTTCCATATGAGACCTGTCCTGCAAATATAAAATATTTGAAATATTTTACATGATTATTTGAAATGTAAGCATGTGAATACTCACAGAGAGACATTAAAAAATATCACTGGAAAACATATATCTCCCTGTTTTATGATTTACTTGGTTCTGATAACATAATTTTTTAACAGTTATATGTCCTTGTTACTTCTTTCAAAGACTTTTGACTGAGTAACTTAAGTGAGGCTTCTATGTTTTTTTTTACCTTGGGCCTCTTGTTTCTTAATCCTAAACCATATTTTCCAACATATTTTTCACTGTACTTTCCTATACTCATCTTTGTAATTAAGTTGCTGAATATAAGTAGGTAAAATATTTTGTTTTGGAAAATGTTATAAAGTTCTTGTTAAATTTCTCTTACTACATTCTCTGGATTTGATATTTGTGCATTAAAGGTGATTATCTTCATGATAGTCTTTTTCCTTTTGTTCATTATAACCAATGCCTTATAAGATGACCAAGTATGTCCACAAATTATATTTTCTGTGGTCTCTAGGTGCCTAATAAAACCAATGCCATCACCTCTTCCTTGCTTCTCTAAGAATTTTTCAGCCAATATTCAAAGACCTGCAATTTGCAACTATCTTTTGGTTTTAATGAAATTGAGATCAGTTCATCCTGATGTAATTCAGTTGTTCCATCAATATATTAACCTAAAAGTTGTCAAGCAAGGACCTTATATTAAAAGTTCTTTTAGTTTTATACTGAACCTGTCAATTCCTTGCCATATTGAACTCTCCCAAAATGAAATTCCCATTACCAAAGAAGATTCACATCTACTCTGTAACTTATGATCTTAAAGATTTTCCTGTAGCTCTGGGAGGTTTAAAGACTTATCCAAAGTTACGAAGCCAATTTGTGTTAGAGACTAAACTTGAATTTATTACCTACTGATTCTGAGATCATATCTCTATTTACTACACTATGTTTTCTCAGATTTCAAGTGGCAACATTAATGTCTAAAAATTAATATTTATAGAATGTCTCAATATTCCATAATTTTTAGCACCCTCTGTTCTGCTTCACTGTGCCAGGAACCAACTGGTGAATCGGTCACTGCAAAGGAAGTCATATTGTGTTTTCTTTGTTTAATAGAATAACATGGCCCAAGAATGTAATATAGTAATCAGTTTATTAGTGAAGAACCCTTCATTTCCTAACCATGTTGTTCCACAGACAGAAGTTGTCATTTATCCCTGAAATGATATTCAAAACTATTTCATCATGGTAAAGTAAGTTTACCAGAGTTCATACTCTATTAGCATGGCATGTGAAGATCACTTCCAAACCATGATGGAATATCAGAATATTTTTAGGAATACCCCAATAAGTAACATGATATTATCAATTTTTATATCACATGCAACTCATAGAAATTTTGCAATGGACTATGAAAGTATTATATGTAAAAAAAAAGTGTTAAGAAACAAGATGGAAAGAATGTTAAGGATCATTTAGTCTAACTCCTTGATTTTGCAAAAGAGAAAACTCAGGCCCTAGAAAGGAGAAATGACTTTTGGAGATCACATAGTAAAGGTCTGAGCATAAGTGAAAAAGGAAAATGCTATAGATTCGGTGTTATTCAAGTTAGAAAAGACCTCAGAGACCACCTCAACCAATACCTTCATTTAAGAGGAGAGTCATAGTTAATGTAGCCAAAATAATCTCTTTGCTTCAAAGAATCATCATTTCATGCCTTACAAGACCCCAGATCCTCAATATCTTGCTCACAAACAAAAAATCCCAAAATGAGCAAAAATATCACAAAACTTTAAAAGATAATGTTTTAGAAAATCAGAACACATGCATGCATGCACACACACACACACACACACACACACACACATACACACACACACCCTAAGAACAGCTGTTCCAACACAATTAAAAAATTTTGTGGGCTAAAAGGAACACACAAAAAACACCAGAAGAAAAATACACTCAAACAATAATCAAGGCCACAAAAATAAACCTAAAATTAAATAATAGTGGACAAACTAAAGAAATTAAAAGAAACAATTAAATTAGCAAATTAAGAGTAAAAATACTTGAAAGGTGGGAAAGGGCCTGTTATACAAACTTTTTTTTTTAAATAGCAGCTTTTTATTTTCAAATTATATGCAAAGATAGTTTTCAACATTCACCCTTGCAAAACCTTGTGTTCCAAATTTTTCTCTTTGATTTCCCTCCCCTCCCTTCCTAGACAACAAATAAATTTATATTAAATATGTACAATTATTCTATACATATTTTCACATTTATCATGCTACACAAGAAAAATCATATCAAAAAAAGGAAAAATGAAGAGAAAAAAAAACAAAAATCAAGCAAACTAACAAAAAAGTGAAAAAACTATGGTGTGATCCACATTCAGTCTAGACAGTCATGTTTCTGGATGTAAGCGTTTGTCTCCATTACAAGTGGAATTGGCTTGAATCACCTTATTGTTGAAAAGAGTCAAGTCTATCAGAATTGATCATCACTTAATATTGCTTTTGTTGTGTACAATGGTATCTTGATTCTACTCACTTCATCTAGCATCATTTCATATAAATCTCTCCAGTCCTTTTTTGAAATCATCCTGCTGATTATTAATTATAGAACTGTGTCATAACAGTAATATACTATAACTTATTCAATCATTCCCCAACTGATTCATGCAGTTTCCAGTTCCTTGCCACTAAAAAAAGGGCCACTTCAAACATTTTTGCACATGTGGATCCTTTTCCCTTTTTTATGATCTCTTTGGGATACAAGGACAGTAGAGACACTGGTGTATCAAAGGGTAATCACAGTTTTATAGCCCTTGGCATAATTCCAAATTGCTCTCCAGAATGGTTGGATCAATTCACAACTCCACCAACAATGTATTAGTGTCAAAGTTTTCCTACCTTCCCTCCAACATTTGTCATTATCTTTTCCTGTCATTTTAGCCAAGCTGAGAGGTGTGTAGTGGTATATACAAACATTTAAATGACAAACAAAAGGTTTTTATATTTGGCAATGAAGGAATTAAGAAGCCAAGGTAAGAAGTAAGAAAATAAGAAGGGAGTAACATAGTTAGACCCACATTTTAGAAAAATCCCATTGGCAGGTGATTGATTATAGATTGGAACAGAAATGCAATAAAGGAGTCAGGTTCTCTCAAGTGTACCTGATCTATATCTAAATGTAATTGGGAAATGTTTAACCAAATAAATAAAAACATAATGTAACAAAGAAAATGCTAATTTGTAGTTTTCCAAGTCAATATGCAGCTTGTATTTCTAACCATTTCTATTTTAATTTGACACTAGTGAATTTGAGAATGGAGAGATTTTAAACAGGACTAGTTAGAACATTATTGTAGTAGTCTTGAGGCAAGAAGCAATAAGGGCCTTAACTAGAACAATGGCTATATGTATGGAAAGAAAGGAATATAAAACGAGACATCCTATGAAATAGAAGCAATAAGATTTAGCAAAGGATTGGATATGCTGGGTGAGAGTGAGGAATCAGAGATGACATCATGATTGTAAGTATAGTTTTAGTTATATAGGATGGCACTTTGGAAGAGGGAAAGGGACAGATACTAGGGGAAATCATGGTAAGGGGAAAAATCACTATAAACATTTTAAGAGGAAAAAAAGACCCTCATCAAATTATCAAAGTCTTCCCCTCAAAATGACAAATATTGGAAGGGCATCATGAGAACAGTTCAGTCACTGTGGCAATCAGTTTCAAAATATAAACAAATTTACCAAACTGTTGATGCCACTTGACTCACTACTAGTACTCCTACTAGAAATACATCTCCAAAGAGATAAAAAAAAAAGAAAAAAACTTTTATGTACAAAAATATTTATAGCAGTTTTTTTATAGAAGTAAAGAATAAGACAACAAATGAATATCTGCCAACAGGGAAATGACTGAAGAAATTATGGTATATGAATGTATTGATATACATTATGCCATAAGAAACAAGCTTTCAGAGAAAGCTGGGAAGAGTTATAACAATTGATGCATAGTGAAGTAAGCAAAACCAGTAAACAGAAAAAAAATAAAACATTATAACAAACAACATTGTAAAGATGAACAACTTTAAAGATTTAAGAACTTTGGCCAATCATAATTCTAGAAGACAAGATATAATACCCACTTTCTGACAGAAAGATGATGGATTGTATATGCATAATGTGATATATATTTTGGGCTATGGTCAATGTGAGAATGTATTAACTATGCATATTTGTTACAAGGTTTTGTTTTTTTCTTATTTGGACAGATAGAAAGAAAAATGCTTTTTAATGGGAAAAAAATCTTACAATAATTTACAGGATATTGATATGAGTGAAATCTTTTCTAACTCACCTAAACTAGCTTCAGAACTGAAATTACAAGATGATTTTATACTTGGCCAAAAATAAAAGCACCACATATCAAAAAAACATAAATTTGAATTAGCAAACTTTTCTGTACAATCAAGGTACTACTATACTTCTTTGCCTAACCTTGTCTTATTTTTTTTATCATCTCCTGCCAGTTAAGTGGTGGTGTCCTTAAGTTCTTTCTTCTTTCTCTCTAATTTCTCTTTTTGATCTTTTCCCAACAGTCCATTTCTCTTCTATCTTCAGATGACTCCCACATTTGAATATTCAGCCATAGTCTCTCTCATTAATTTTAGTCCCATAAAGTCAACTATCTTCTGGACAAATCTATCCAAAGACTTCTCAGTCCTTCCAATATTTGTCATTTTGAGGGGAAGACTTTGATAATTTGATGAGGGTCTTTTTTTCTCTTAAAATATTTATAGTGATTTTTCCCCCTCACCATGATTTCCCCTAGTATCTGTCCCTTTCCCTCTTCCAGAGTGTCATCCTATATAACTAATATTATACTTACAATCCTATCATCTCTGATTCCTCACTCTCACCCCACATGTCCAATCCATTGCTTTAACAGAACTTATATTTTTACCCAACCCAAACATTCCGCTAAACTTTCCTTTTCCAGACAGGGAATCACAATTGTTGTAGTTACCTAGATTCGGAAGTTTGGGGCATTATTGGCTTTTTCCTCTTCAACTTCTAATTGGTTGGCACAGACTATCAATTTTATGATCTCAAAAGCTTTAACATCGATGCCCTTCTCTTAACTAACAAAAAGCAATATTTATTGTAGGTTCCTATCATCTATAACTTGGACTATTGTAAATAACCCTCCAACCAGTCTCTTTGTTTTCAGTTTCCACCCTTTCCATTCCATTTTCCGTAGAACTGCCAAAACATAGGTATGATGATGATGCTCTTCTTAAAATTCTTCAGTGATTCTGCCTCTTTGACAAATAACCAACTCCTTTGCTTTTTACACAATATGCCTTCCATCCAGACCTGTACAGACATTTCATATTACTCTCTTCACACATGCTCCATCTTCTAGCCAAGCTAGCCTACTAGATGTTCTCTGAACTTAATAGTCCATCTCCTGTTCACAGATCTGGATCTCTCTTCTTATTCCCTTTTTGTCTTAAAATGTCTGTCTTCCTACAAGGCTAAACTAAGGTGCTACTCCCAAGCACATATTTCCTTGTCCCATTCCAACTACCTCTCTCTCCCCTTCTCTCTCACCCTTTTCCCCCTCTCTTCCCTCTCTTCTTCCAAGTCTATCCTTCCCTCTTTCTCTCATACACACACACAATGTATGCGCGTGCACACACATTCCCTTTCCTCCCCTAATTTCCCCCCACACACTTAACCAGTGTACATATTATGTTTTCCCTAGCAAAATGTGAACTAGGGAACAGAATTGTTTCTTTTCTGTTTTTGAATCGCTAATGCCTAACATCATGCTTTGAAGGCATTTAATAAATATTTGTTGAAGAAACTGGAATATGACAGTGGCGCACAAGACATATTATATTGTAATCTCCAAGCCAGATTCCCAGTAAGGCAAGACATTCTTCTTGAAGAAAAAAGATAGTCATTTAATAATTCAAATGAGTCATTGCCCAGCTTTTAATTTACAAAATTGACAATGTGACTAGAAATCAGAGGATTATTTACAATTCTGATTAAACTGGTCATAATCTCAATGTTTATGGACATACGGGAATAACAAAGTAAAAATGTTAGGCTTTGATTAGCAGCTAAATGATAGGAATGATGGAAGAAATGAATCTTATTTGGAATGTCACAGATAAGAAAAAAGAAAAGTAGAAAACAAATATGAAAGAAAAAGTAATAATCCCAGAGAGAAGCTCCCATTTCAGAGATGATAAATGGCTATAATGTTACATTAGTGAGTCTTAAAATCAAAATAGGATTATTTCTAATGGAATTTTAAAATATATTATATTCCCTTTAAAATATGCATAATTTAGCCAATTATGATAAGATACTAGGATGTTATATCAGTCCTAATTGTGGAGCAGAAAATTCCTAGCTATTGAAAAAATTAGGAAGAAATTATGTAGAATACAAACTTGTTGGGTGCAATTACAAAATTAAGAAACTTTTAAACAACAAAAGGGGGAAAATCTTTTGCACAAACATTTCTGATAAAAATCAGGCATCCAAAACCCATAACAAACTACTGTAAATTGATAAGATCTATTCCACAGTATGTAAATGGTCAAAGGCTATGAATAAACAATTCTCATAAGAAATAAAACTATCAATGTCACCTGAAAAATTGCCCAATTACTCTGAAAAATCAGAGAAAAATAGATTAAACAATCCTGAGATATTGAGGTACAGCAACTAAATTAACAGTTATTTTAATTTAATAATAGTAGGGTTGTGAAAAAATAAACATAGTATTTACATTGGAGCAGTTATATTGTAACAGCTACCTTGGATCCCATGCTATCTTGAGTAGTGAGTATGTGAACTCAAACTCATTAGGCTAAGTGGCATACTATATCAAGCCTGTTCCAATTGTGCTTAATATTTAATGTGGTCCATCTCCTTGTTTTCCATGTTGCTGCTACATGTCCTCCTTTCATCCCTTTCTAATTTCTTCTTTCTCTAAGAAAAGCAATAAAGTCAATATTGACATTGTTAGAAACGATGGGTCAATCAACTCCACTCACCATCTCTATGACTTCCTAAATCAAACTACACTTTCCTGGCTATCACTTCTCTCCAAGGATTGTTTCCTCTGTTTAAACAGGAATTATTTTGTCTTTTCTTGTCTTTGTATGCTTTATATGCTCAAAGTTTAGCATAATATTTGGCATATAGTAAACACAACTAAATGTTTGATGATTGATTAAACACTTAATGGATGCTTTTTTATTCATCCATTATGTTGCTAATACTTCATGCTGAGGTTCATGAAATATTTTTGGAAAGCATGTTGATGTTATGTAATAAAAGTTACAAAATAATTCAAAGTCTAAAATCCTTTGTCCCAGTTGTCCTATTAGCCTCACACACTAAGATTATATTAATTGACAAGTGCTTAGTTTATAGTAGTATATTATTAGATAACATAGTATATAGAACCAAGATGACCCAAGTTTGAATCTAGCCTTACAAAATAGCTATTCAACCCCAGATAAGTCACTTAAAAATTCTTTCACCTTCAATTTCCCCATGTGTTTAATGGAAACAATAATAATATTGATCACACAGGGTTGCTGTGAGAATTAAACAATATGTGAAGTACTTGGTAACCTTAAAAACTATATAAGTGCTAGTACTATGTATTAAAGAACTAATATTATATATTAAAGGAATAGTACATAAATGTAGCAGTCTTACTATCACAAATGAGGACAGCCTACTACAGAAATACTCGTAGTTTTGTTTCTTTTCACATCTATTTGTTAGCCTCCTTCTGATTTATTTTATGAATGGCTTGCAGGTAATCTGCTTTAATTCAATCTTTGCAGATTCATTCTTCTCTCATCTAGTTATTCCTATTTTGTAGGACGATAATTGCATATAATCCTCTGTCATTCTCTTCTTTAATGTATTGGAAATTAGCCTGAATTCTACACCCCTATTGCCCTTGGCTAATACATTTCTATGCTTGGTAAGGAGATAAAAATATTTGCTGGCTTAAGCAATTTTCAGAACCTTTTGGTCTCTTTTGCATGAATAATTGCATACCATTTAACCAATTTTGCAAAATGGTGATAAGTCTAAATTAATGCTTCACTTTTGTCAGTTTCCCATATTTCACAAATAATTTGTTCAAACATATCAGGTTGTAGCTTCTGCTACTGAAAACAATTATGTCTTATTGTTTTTATCTTTTCTTATGACACTGTCTTTGATATGTTTTCTAAGGGGTCAATAACTGAACACACTGGAATAATTTTAGAGTACCTCCTATCATTATCTATTCTGTTAAGATGTGATAAATAATGACATGTGATCAATGACATGTTGTGGTATAGTTATCTCTTCCACATCATGACTTTTCCCACAGTTTAATGTATTACAGATCACCATGACATATTATATGGGAATTTGAGAGAAGTTTTGCATAAGTCAGAGATGATACCTGAAGGCTAGCAGATGACACTTACAAGATTTAGAAATTCAGAAATACATAATATGTGTGTATATGAATATGATATTGTGCAATATCAACAAAATTTATATTTTATAATTTTATAAACAAATAGCAAATTTATTATAATTATATAATGGTTATAATAATGTAATTATAAAGGCACAATATATAATTATATAAATTATAAACAAACAATAAAATTTATATTTATAAATTAAGACTTTTATGGTACATAGAGAAAGCCAAAAAAAAAAATGTTATGTGGTTTTTCCAGATAGTAAGGGCACCATGCCCCTAATCCATGAAATATGGAAGGGATAACTGTATTGCTCAAAGTTCTCTGTCTAGATATCTTCAAGTATTCATGATATATCACAATAAAGTACCAAGTCATCTAAAATCCTTTGGTTTCTTTCTTTGCTTGATTCCAAAACATTTTTAAAAACTTTTTGCTGTGCTCCTTTATGTCTATATTTGCATTTAACTTACTAAACATAAAAACATATGTTGACTCCATTTCTAGAACTCTTCCAGTCTCTTCGTGAAATGTCTCTACCTCTTCATTCTCTATAACAGATGTTGATACATAAAATACAATTATTTTCATGTTAAATTGTTCATTTCTTCACATTGTTAATGAGATGAATAGTGACCAAGAGTTTCAGGACAATTCCTGCTATCTTTGAATGAATAACAAAAATCAATTCTACCAATTTTTCTCACCTTAATGGAGTATTTTTGAGTGCCTAAGAATTGTGACTTGTGCTAAGCACTGGGGATAAAGAAGCAGAGTAAAATTGTTCCAACTATTAAGGAACATACATTCTAATGAGGATAAATAACATCTACTCATATAAGCACACACACACACACACACACACACACACACACACACACAATGTATTTAAGGGAGAGAGCACACTAGCAACTGAGAGATCAAAAAAGATTTTATTTGCAAGTGATCTTGAGCTAAGTAATGAAACCAGCAATTCTGAGAAGTTGAAGAGGGGAGGGAATGTCTTCTAAGCACTGCGGACAGCTAAAACAAAAACAGAAGATGGATTGCGGGACAGCAAGGAGACCAGTATGACCAAATGCCAAGTATGAGCAGGTTAGAAAGGTATGAAAAAGCCTGACTGTTAAAAGCTTTAAATGCTAAACAAATTAATTCATATTCAATCTTGAGGTAATGAGGACCCATTTGAGTTTATTGAGCAGGAACAGCAAAACTATCATATTTTTGATTTAGGAAAATCATTTTCCCAACTCTATAGAGTATTGAGTAAAGGAACTAAATAGGAGACTATTTCAATAGTCTAGGTGAAAGATGAGAGCTTGAAGAGTTATGTGAGTGGTGAAGAGGAAAACATCTGAAAGATGTTGTAGCTATACACAAGACATGGGAGATGAAAGAAAGTGAAAAGTCAAGCTGACTTTGAATTTGTGATCTTGTGTCACTGGAAGCCTTTTAAGTAAGAAAATAAATACTGTAGCACCTACTATGTGTCAGGCATTTGTTAAGAACTTGACAAATATCTCATTAGTTCTCACAATAATCATGGGAGATAAATACTACTATTATTCCTATTTTACAATTGAGCAACTAAGAGTAATAGCAAATCATTTAATGTCTTGCAAATCATTTAATAACTGTTTGATACCTCATAAATTTGTTACATAGCTAGTAAGTGTGTAAGGCAGGATTTGAACTGAATTCTTTCTGACTCTAGGTTCAGCATTCCAAACATTGCACAATAGTAAGCAAGAAGTTTGAGAGATGGATGGGTCTGTGAGGAAATACAGTAAGTTTAATTTTGGACATGCTGAGTTTAATAAATACAGAGTTAATATGACAAAGTAAAGTCAGCATTTTTGCTGAGCTCTCCCAATATAATCCTTCAAGAACTTAAGTGTACCAGATGAAATTCAAAGTGGGAAAGCCAAGAAAAAGTCACATTGAATCATTTTTCCAGCCCAGGATAGGATGAGAAGACAAAAAGAGAGATCTGTACAAACTTCGTGGAAAGTTGACTGGGAGCATAGAGCAAAAGATGTAGTCCAGGTTGGGGCAGTGGTGGCACCAGGGGAACCCAGGAATGATAAAGGGATTGAGACCTTATTAGAAAGAGAACCTTGGGGACCCTTGTAATAGCACTGGGAATAGGAGGGGTGCCATCTGGCAGCAGACACCCATTAGTCAGTCCCATGTCACAGTTCCAGGGCAGAAAGGAGCATCACAATTATAAGCATATGCAACTGGGAATGAATCAGCAGGGCAATAACCATATCTGTCCCTGAATCACATGATTTTGAAAGCACTGAAAATTTAAAGGCCTTGAGTTGTGAAAGCAGCAACAGGACATGAAAATTAGCTTAGGTCAGATATCCTGTTCAACCTCAGAAGTAGGTAAAAACTAACTTTGACATAAAGTCCAAAGAAGTAGCCTAGAAAAGCGAGCAAACAACATCAAAAACCTGATGATGACAATTTTGTATGGTGACAGAGAAGCTTAAGATACAAACTTGGAAGACAATGATTTGAAAACACCTACAAAGCCTCAGAGAACAAAAATGTAAATTGGACACAGGTCTAGCAATACCTGCAAGAGTTTAAGAGATTTTTTTTAAAAGAACACCAAAAGTGATTTTGAAAACCAAATAAGAGTAATAAAGGAAAAATTGGAAAAAGAAATGAGAATTATGTAAGAAAATTATGGGGGGAAAATAATAACAGTCAAAGAGACATAAAAATCAGAATTAGTCAAAAGGCAAAAAAAAAGATACAAAATCTCACTGAAAAAAGTAACTCAAAATTAGAATTGGTCAAGTAGAAGCTAATGACTCCATATGGCATCAAGAAAACAACGAAATAAAATAAAAAGAATGAAAACATAAAAGAAAACATTTCATGAACTATCTCATAGAAAAAACAATGACCAAAGAATATAGAGGAAAGATAATTGAACAATTATTGAATTTACATGAAAGTCGTGATTAAAAAAAAAAGATCTTTAATACCATATTTCAAGAAATTATAAAAGAAACTGCCCAAAAGACAAAGTAGAAATTGGAGGGGGAAATCTATTGATTACTTCCTGATAGATTCCAAAATAACAATTCCAAAAAATGTTATGAACATCCAAAATTAGACTTTTAGATAGGAGACTCAAAAGAAGCATTGAAAACAAACTTGGGAGAGAAATCACAAAGGAATAAACAAGGTTAAATTATTTACATTTCTATATGTAAAGATGATACATTTAACTCCTAGAGATTTTATCATTATAAGGGAAGTTAGAAAATGTCTATATAAAAGGCATGAGTGGTAAGACTATTTTGCTTGGAAAATCTCATTAAAAAATGAAAGGCTAATAAAGAGGGATGCACTAGGAGAAGGAGGAAGGAAGAAGAATGAAAAAAAATTCGCATAAAAGAGGAATGCTAGAAAGATTTTTTATAATGGTGGGATGGAGGGAGTGTGCAATAACAAATTCACTCTCATATGAATTGATTTAGAGAGGGAAGAATACACACACACACACACACATATATATGTCTAAAATTCATATTACCCAACAGGGAAGACAGAGGAGAAAAAGAAGGAAGTGAGGAATAAAAGCAATAATGGATTAAGGGAAACAGATGTCAGAAGCAAAACACACTTTTGAGGAGGCGATTGACAGGGTTTGAAGAGAATTATAAATAAATGGGGAGAAATATACAACTAGCAGTTGATTATGAATGATTATTATGAATGGGATGAGCTCAACCATAAAATGGAATAGAGTAGCAGAATGGATTAGACACTAGAATCCAACAATATATTATTTATAATAGACACACTTGAAATAGAAAGACATATGCAGAGTTAAAATAAGGAGCTAGAACAGAATCTATTATGCTTCAGATGGAGTTAAAAGGCAGAGGTAGAATTCCTGATCTCAGACAAAATATAGGAAAGCTATTTTTTTATTAAAAGATACTATAGACAGTGAATTACTATAAATACTAACATATACATACCAAAAAGGTTAGTCTTCAAATTTTTGAAGAAAAAAATTAAATGAGTTACATAAGTAAATAATGACAATTATTTACTTAGTATATATAGTGTATATATATAGTATGATAACTATACTAGTGAGGGACTTATTCCTCATAGACCTAGATAAATCAATCCACAAAATAAACAAGAAAAGAGTTGAGATGAATAGAACTTTGGAAGTTAGAAATCATAGATCTCTAAAAAATACTGAATGAGAATTTAAAGGATTACACCTATTTCTCAGATGTGGGTGGTACCTTAAAAAGTGTTGGGATATAAAAAACTCACAAACATGTAGAAAAGCAGAAATATTAAATATATCTTTTGTGGAATTATGAGGCAATAAAAATTACATTCTGTCGTGGGAAACATAGATTAAAATTAAGTAGAAATTAAGTAATCTAATCCTTAAAAATGAATGTCAAAGAACAAATCATAGAAAGAAATCAATAAAGATAATGACAATGAGAAAACATACCAAATTAGTAAGATTCATATAAGTAGTACTTAGTAAAAGATTAATATCTCTAAATGTTTACATCAATTTTTAAAATAATATATCAACAAAATGGCTACGCAACTAAAAAAATTTAGAAAAACATTTCTAGAAGAAGATACCCTGGAAGAACTTCAAAACCAGTCTGTTTTAATTGGGGGGGGGTCTGCTGAACCTAGATTGCAGAACAGGGAGACCCGGGCAAGGAGCTGGAGCAGGAGTCAAAGTGGTGTAAGTTTCACACACCTGGGAGTCTTATGTGGGCCTCTTGGGCCAATCTGTCCTGATTGTAAGCAGGTGGTTTAGAAAAGCTACTTTTTTGGGAGGTGTAGATTGTGAACCACTGAACCCCGGAGGAGCACCGGACCTAGCTGCCATTACACAGCACCCTAAAGCAATCAATCAATCAGCAGAACTGCTCAGCACCTGAAATAACTCAATCAGCAGAACTGCCTCAGGGCAAATTAAAGCAGCTATCCCTCCTTTGCCTTAAACAGACCTCTAAAAAAACGAATAAAAAACCAAAAAAGAACTCTCACCATAGACAGCTTTTATGGAGAGAGGGAAGAACAGACCTCAAATCCTTAGGTCCCTAAAGATAAAGCAACTCCAGAAAAAGCCCCAAAGAGAGACATAAACTGGACTCCACATCACAAGGCTTTCTTTGAAGATTTCATAAAGGATCTTAAAAGAGAGTTAGAAGAAATATGGGAAAACAAAATGAGATCATTGCAAAAAAATGGAAAAAGAATGCAATGAACAAAAAAAATGTAATTGGTCAATTGCAAAAGGAACTAAAAACAATAACTGAAGAAAATAAGACATTAAAAATTAGAATTGAACGAATGGAAGTGAATGACTCAACAAGACTTCAAGAATCAGTCAAACAAAAACAAAAACATGAAAAGATAGAAGAAAATATGAAATATCTCCTAGGAAAAACAACTGACCTGGAAAATAGATCTAGGAGAGACAATCTAAGGATTATAGGGCTTCCTGAAAGCCATGATGAAAAAAAGAACCTAGACACTATTTTCTAGGAAATCATGAAAGAAAACTGCCCTGATATTTTACAGTCAGAAGGCAAAATTACTATTGAAACAATCCACCAATCACCTCCTGAAAGAAACCCAAAAATTAAATCCCCCA
>JAJPUD010007017.1:66310-76508 GCA_023553655.1 Myrmecobius fasciatus
ACAGGGCTTCCTGAAAGCCATGATGAAAAAAAGAACCTAGACACTATTTTCTAGGAAATCATGAAAGAAAACTGCCCTGATATTTTACAGTCAGAAGGCAAAATTACTATTGAAACAATCCACCAATCACCTCCTGAAAGAAACCCAAAAATTAAATCCCCCAGGAATATCATGGCTAAATTTCAGAACTATCATACCAAGGAAAAAATATTTCGAGAAGCCAGAAACAATTTAAATACTGAGGAACCACAATTAGGATCACCCAGGACCTAGCAGCTTCCACCTTAAAGGATCGAAGGGCCTGGAATCTGATATTCTGGAAAGCAAAGGAACTGGGATTACAGCCAAGAACAAACTATCCAGCTAAAATGAGCATTATCTTTCAGGAAAGAAAATGGACATTCAATGATATAGGTGAATTTCACCTATTTCTAATGAAAAGACCAGAACTGAACAAAAAATTTGATCTACAAACACAGAACTCAAGAGAAACATAAAAAGGTAACAAGAAAAAAAACTCTTGAGAACTATATTTATGTTATGGATATACTTATAGAATGAAGGTTGATTTTATTATTATATTACGATTATTATGATATGATTATTGTGATTTTATGATTATTATGATATTATGATTATGATTATGATAATCTGAAAAAAGAAATTAGAGGTACAAAAGGGATAACAGTGATAACACTGGAAGAAGAGGAAAAGGAAGTAAAATAAAAGAAATTACATCACTATTGATCAGAGAAATGCAAATTAAAACACCTCTGAGATACCACTACACACCTGTCAGATTGGCTAAGATGGCAGGAAAAGATAATGACGAATGTTGGAGGGAATGTGGGAAAACTGAGACACTGATACATTGTTGGTGGAACTGTGAACGGATCCAGCCATTCTGGAGAGCAATCTGGAACTAAGTCAAAAAGTTGTCAAACTGCATACCCTTTGACCCAGCAGTATTTCTACTGGGTCTGTATCCCAAAGAGATCTTAGAGGAGGGAAAGGGACCCACATGTGCAAGAATGTTTGTGGCAGCCCTTTTTGTAGTGGCTAGAAACTGGAAACTGAATGGATGCCCACCAATTGGAGAATGGCTGAATAAATTATGGTATATCAATGTCATGGAATATTATTGTTCTGTAAGAAACGACCAGCAGGATGATTTCAGAAAGGCCTGGAGAGACTTACATGAACTAATGCCGAGTGAAATGAGCAGAACCGAGAACATTATACACAGCAACAAGACTATACAATGATCAATTCTGATGGACGTGGTTCTCTTCAACAATGATGTGATTCAAACCAGTTCCTATTGTTCAGCGATGAAGTAGTCATATACATCCAGAGAGAGGCCTGTGGGAATTGAATCTGGACCACAACATAGCATTTTAATGCTTTCTGTAAATATTTCCTTGCATTTTATTTTCCTTCTTAGGTTGTTTTTCTTTTTTTCTCTTTCTAGATCTGATTTTTCTTGTGTGCAGTAAGATAACTGTATATATATGTATATATATGTTGTATTTGTTATATAATTTAACATATTTAACATGTATTAAACTCCCTGTCATCTAGGGATGGGGGTGGGGGGGAAGGAGGGGAAAAGCTTGGAACAAAATAAAAGTTTTGCAAAGGTCAATGTAGAAAAATCACTCATGTTCTGTAAATAAAAAGCTTTTAAAAAGTAAATAAATAGATAATTGATGTTATGGGACTATAACTCATGAACAAGAATAGAATGGTGTATTTAGGACCTCTTGGTATAAAGATGGCAACTGATATTTTATGAGTTAACAAGATCACCAATGTATATAATGTGGAGAGAAAAGAGAAGAGAATCCAATAAAGAGGCTTGTAGTATATCCACAGTTATGTTATCATAACTGGGATAATGAATGAAGGTGGGAGACTGAACAGAAGTCAGATAGGTCAGAAGGGAAGTAGGAGAGAGCAAGGTCATGAAAACCCAGAGAATAGGCAATATCTAGGAGGAAATGTTAGTCCAGAGTGTCACATGCTTCAGAGAAGTGAAAGAGGATAAGGATTGAGCCTGAGCAAAGATGGCAGAGGGAGAAAAAGCTGTGTATTCCTCTCTCACAATTATTCCAGCAAAGATAAAAAAAAAGAACTCAAGCCTGAGTGGTACCTTCCAGTCCAGGGAGATAACCAAGAGTCTGTAAGCACTGAACAGGACATCCAGGCAGAAAGGCCTATTCAAAATTTTTCTAGATTAATGACCGAGTTTGGAGTCTGAATAAGTTCCATGGACAAGGAGCCCAGCAAAGGGGAGAGTTTGTAGATATGTAACTCTGATTAAAATTTCAAAGCCTTCCAGCTTAAAGGCTGGAGACTGCAGCTGTATACTGTGACAGAGAACACTGACTGGGGCAAATTTAGGGCTTGTTGTTTACCCTGGACAAAGGGTAAATCTGTAATTTTGTTCTTAAGAACAGGAAAAACCTTCCTGTATGCTCACAACTTGGGCCAGCAAGCTATTTCCTGGAATTCTAATCAGCAATAAAATTGTAGCTATCTTATATGGACCCTAAACCAATATCTAGAATTAGTAAAACTCAGTCTGAGAGATGTGATCAAACTAGTCTCTAGATAAGACCACTTAAAAATCTGAGAATCTGCTTAAGTCTCCATGAGAATCTTGAAGAATGCAGCAATAAATACTTGGAGAAAGCAGAGAGTTTGAAAGAATGTGAGAGAAGAGGAAGTAGAGGCTTTTGGACATTCAAGATTAGTGAAAGGGTAGTTGATAAAGCAATTGCTGATGAAGATGGGAGGAATAAGATCAAATATATATATATATATACATATACATATATATATATAATAGTTAAATCGATGAAGATAAGAGACAGTTCTTTATTAGAGCCTAAAGCAAAGAAGAAGGTAATGGTAGAGAATGTCAAGAGGTAAGAAATGAGAAAGATGAGGGGGATGAGAAAAGAGAGAGGGGAAACGAAGAAGTTCTCAGCAAATGCCCTCAATTTTTTTCCCGAAAATATAAGTTAAAGACCTCAATGGACAGGGTAAAGAAGGAAGCAATACAGGAAACCATAGGACAGAAGAGAACATTTGGAATAACCACTATGAAGAATGAAAGAGAAAATAATGAAAAAGGAATAAAAAATTTTTATTGTTATAGCCCAATTTGCATGGATTACATATATTTTTGTTAGATCTAGGCAGCATAATTGCATTAGTCATGAGTAAGAAGAAAAGAGGAAGCCATTGGTAGGATTAATCAAGGATTGAAGTTTAGTGAGGCAAGAACAGTACACAAGGGAACAAAGGATTAAAGAGCAGATTTTGTAGAGTTGAACTAGCTCACTGAAGGTCAAATTTGGGAACAGAGAAAATGCAGCCAAAGAAGGAGTAAATGGTCTATCAAAGTACCAGAGGGATTGCAAATAAAGGAGCATAATAGTTTTATGTAAGGAAAAACAATAATTTTATAAAGACTTTGGTATAGCATATTATAAAATAGAAGACTATGATCTGATAAAAGAATTTCAAAATTCTAAATCATGGAAGTAAAACACTTATGAATGATAAGATCAAAGTTGTGACCATCCCTCTCTGTACAAGGAGTGGAGTCATTCGATGAACATTTATTAAGCATCTACTGTATATCAAGCAGTTCAGTTCTAGATGTTGGCTATAATATTCTTCGGAATTTTCATTTTGGAATCTCCATAAGGAGGAGATTAATATGTTTTCCTGATTTCTACTTTGCCTCTGGTTCTAAGATATCTGGACAGTTTTCTTTTATTTTTTGAAATATGATGTCTAGGGTTTTTTTGATCATGATTTTCATATAAATCAATAATTCTTAATTTATCTCTTTATCTATATTTTAAGACTAATATAAATAAGAAAAATAATGTCTTCAAGGAGGTTAAGATCAAATAGTGGAAGACAAAGCATAAACAAAAGCCAAAAGGGGATAAGAGAGAGGTATTAGGTAGGAGACATGCTGGAGAAGTTTAATGGAGTGCAGCTAAGTGAAAAATGAAGAGATAGACTAAAATAGAAGAGTATGTCATGAGAGTTGAGTAGGTTGAGGAATTAGAAGGTTAAAATAACTGAGGAAGGTTGATCAAGTATATTGAAGTTCACTAATATAAGGGCAAGAGTTGGGGAAGAAAAGGAGTGTGAATCAGGCACCAAGCTTACAGAGAAAACAGGGAGAATATCTTGGAGAGCAGTAGACAGCAGTTACCAGGAATTGGATTGGGTAATAGATATTTTTAGATAGAGTGAACTTCAAAGGTATCTCTGGACTTTGGCTTTGTTTTTAATGATTTAAAGATTAATTTAAATTCTTGTTTGCAGAGACCATTACAATCCTGAAAGGAACTTGTAGGAAGTTAATGGTTTATCCTATAGAAAGAGATTTCCCTAGAATCAACTGTGCATGGGGGTTACTTTTAATTGGTTAGCTTTAAAGCAGTCTGTGACCTTCAAATTGTCTCCTAAGAAAGACAAGAGCATGAAGATTTCTGGGAAGACAGTTAATTTCTGAGCAAAACTTTATACATAGCAATGTACTTTGTTACAGGTTTTATGAGGCTACTAAGATGATCTCTTTGTGTTAGAGCTTTATCTTAATCTACTTTTTACTAGCAACATTAAATACGTTACATGAGCAAAAGAAATTTTAAAACAAAAATCAATAAAATGCATTTACTGTGTGACCAAAATGGAAAATCCACATTGTACTACTTATCACCAGGCTATAAAGATTGCACTGAGAAGTATTTGTCAGACTTCCACAAATCGTGTTCTTAGGTATGATGTTTCATAACTCACCTAAGAACTCATTGCTTGCATCATCATTTATATTTTGGATGTTGACATCCATGTGCTCTTGATGTATAAGAAGGCAAAATGTCATCATTCCTGATCCATTCCTTCTTCTAAGAGAGACTGAGAATATGGAATTGGTCATGTAGGAAAAAGTATGCACACATTGATGATAGGCAGATGTGAAAGGTAACAAGAAACAAAAAGGGAATGGGAAGTGAGAAGATATATGTGGAATTAGAAGAAAGAAAGAAGGCATTCAAGAGGTGTACCTTGGATGGTCACCAAAAATCAAGTAGTCTTCTGGAGTGCACCTTTCCAGACACATCTTTTGACCTCCTGATATCACCCTCTAGATTTCTCTCATTCATGCTTTGCAATCTAACTCAAATTCTTTTATGAATTTTAACAAGGGGCTAATGAAAAATTCTAACTTTTTGAGAAATATCACTTCATAGCTCTTTTTTAAAATACAAGTTTTGTTCTGTTCCAATGTTATTTAAAATTTCAGTTCTTTGAAAAAGAATTGTGGGTCCTGTGTACAAAGAATGACAGTCTTGGTTGTGTGGTAACTCATTTATAGACACTGGTATAGGAGGCCAAACTGCTAATATGACATCAGCAAATCCAATGCAATTGTCTGAAATTTCTAACATTGCAGTTGGCCAGCCAACAGAGAATTGTCACCATCCTTTTTGCTCCGGATCTCAGTCCTATGCAATTATAATAATTAGCTAGTTAGTTGTTGGTGGTAGGTTTGTTTGTTTTAGCAGGGGGCCCATTGGATCCACATGATCACCTCTTTGGCTGCTTTGTGGAATTTACATTAACCACTTTTAGAGGTTCGACCATAGTCACTTAGCACTATCCTATTTTCTAAGTTTGGTTATCTGCCTTAAATCATATCTAGCTTTATTTCTAGGTAAAACTCTTTCCAAAAGAGATAAAACTTTTAGTTCCAGAAAAATCACGGGCTAAAGAAGCAAGTAGAGTACCTTATTGACAAAGGGAGAGGAAGCTGGGGGTAGAATAGACCTTCCTTTTCTTGGCACTTGGCTCAATCTTTGAATAAGAAGCTTCAGTCTGAGTCTTCTGCTTAATGATGCAAGGAAAGGTTAATGACTCTCCTCAGAACTCTTTTTCTTCTCAGCTGCAGGTCATCTCTATTTTTTTTCCTCATTTCTTTCACCCATTGTCCCATGTACTGCATTTGATTATAACTGAGTTTGTTAAGTCCTGGTTGGGGCTGGGGAGGCTGACCCTATTGTTGTTACTTCTGCTCCTGCTTAGTTATTCAAATCCCCAACATTACCTGTCAGTCTCTTAGTTCTCTCTCTTCAACTTTATTTTCTTCAGTGATATCTAAAAATTACTGCAGTGTGAAAAAAAAATTTCACCATCTTCACCCACTTCTTGACTTCTCTAAAGCTTCTTATCTTCCTAAGATGGCAAAAAAATACAACTTCAAGAATCTTTGGCAACTCAGGCCCCTAAATATACTGCCAGTTTCAGCCCTGCCCAAACGGCTGTAACATTGATTTTGGATAACTGATGGGAGGGAAGAAACATGAAGTAGGTCTGTAAAAGTCTCATGGAACTATTTGAGTACCATAGTTTGAGGCTAAGAACTGTCTGCAACCGGAAAAAGTACAGACCATTCTAAAGATGCTTGTAATCTACCAGTTCATGCTAGAGTGAAATTGAGGGATGCGGGTTTACATAGAATCTGAGCCTGATATTCATGCATACCTTTTCCAGTGGGGATGATGCATCCAGCCTTCTCTTTTTTCCCTACCACACACACCTGACTCTGAAGGGAATTAAGGATGAGACAGAAAGGCCGATGCACTCTTGCTGTTTAATAGTTTGCTGCCTTGATGAAAACTTAGAGTTAATCAAATTGAGACTTGTTCTGTTTGGACTAAATCCATTTTGGCTTGTCTCCCTCTGGCACCATCTCCTTTCTGAATTGTGGGGCCTATCTTCTGTCTGCCCCTTGATTACTTCACTTTAGAATGCTTGCCTATAACCTCTAAACACAGCTACTTGCATTAAATAATTTTCACCTTTCCCCCCCAATCTGATACAAAACTTCAACACTTAAATATAGCTTTGCTTCGATTTTGCCAGACAACTGCTCACTGAAACACTTGAGCTCAGCTGTTAATAGCCTATCTGAGACTTTGCCTTGCCTAGGGCCAACAAGACAAGAAGGTCCCTGAACAGGACTTATCATCCAAATGCCATCATGAACCTTACTGCAGCTTCCTCAAATTGTAAACCAAATGCCCAAAAATAAATATTCTAAGGGATCCCAGGCCTAAAGATCACAGTAAATAAAAGTACTATTAAAAGTCAGAATGGAAAGGTGAAAGCAAATCCAATTTTCAGGCATAAGATGGAAACACCATTCTTTTACCATTAAGCACATCCTTATGAGAAAATTACTTTAGCTAAGTGCTTCAAAAAATTCTTCTGGATGTTTACATTTTGATTACTTCCAAACCATAACAGCAGAAGAATGCTAACACTGACATTTTATTCTTTATAACTAATAACTTCTGGATAAATACTCAGGATAAAATAAGAAGAGGAGCCTTTTAGGTAAGAATGAAAAAAAAAAGGAATATAATGCCAGACACCATTATTAAAAGAATTGTTTATTGGTGGGATCAGCCAAATCCATCAACATAGATGGTGGTGTAGAAACATTCCACAAGTGAGCTGGGAAAGAAATAGAAGGAAATCTAAGGATTGTGTCTTTCTTTGTGTTTGTATCCCCGGTGCCTAGCAGCTGGTCCTTAATAATTACTGGTTTGTTTGATTTCCCCTTTTAAAAATCTGAGCAAAGGCTGCATGACCTCTTGTTGGAGATTTTAAAGAAGGGATTGAACTTTATGATCACTAACATTCCCTCAAATTCTGAAAATCTGTTATTCTGTAATTCCTTATAAAGAATAGGGCTGCCTGGTTTTTGCCTTATTTCTCCTTATGTAACATTTAATTTTTTTGGTTGGAGCTTCCAGGATAAGAATATGTATTTTTGAGCCACATTCCCTTCCTTGCCATTAGGACTGGAAATTGAGTTTAAAAAAGAGCCCAGGAAAAACCTTGAAGCTCTGACCACCTTTACATACTATTATGTCATAAACTCCCTAAACTCTTGATCATTGCCAGGATAATTACCCCTCCTTATGAGTATTACCCCTCTCCTTGATGTCCCCTGTCAATGACCTTCTTATCTTGACCCCTATCCTGTCAGGATTAAATTTTTATCCTTTCCTGGAATTATAGCTTGTCCATCCTCCCAGTGTCTTTGCCCCCTTATCTGTCTTTGTTTCCGCTATAAGACTGCATACTCAGGTTATGTATTCTGTTTGCAAACCCTAGTTAGCTAAAAGACTATATATGTTCCCTGCTTCAGTTTATCTGTACCAAATGCATTGGACAAGAGTCCCATGCAGTAAGCTAGCTTATAAATTACTTGATTATTCATTATCTTGGTTCCAAATTTGGTATCTCATTTTTTTTCTTCTTTTTGCTGAGGCAATTGGAGTTAAGTGACTTGCCCAGGGTCACACAGCTGTTACGTGTCTGAGATCAGATTTGAACTCAGGTCCTCCTGACTTCAGGGCTGGTGCTCTAACCACTGCGCCACCTAGCTTCCCCTTGGTATCTCATTTTTAAGAAGACATAATATTGAGTCCTGGACCAGATAGTTGAAGGGCAATGCTGAATCAGAAAAATATCTTGGAATAGTTAGGAAAAGACAAGGGCATCTCTAGGGAATGGAATTAATCTTTCTTGTAGCAAGTTATTGAAGCAAATTGATTGGGGTTTCAGTAAGATGTATGAATGTAGTCTTTTTCTTCAGCACAATCAAGCTAAGAAAATCCCTCTAGAGGTATGATGGGCTGAGTTGGTAAGTGACAATGACTGAGCCCTCTTTTAAACTACCTATGAATTCCTTGATTTCCAGAGCAGAAATGATCTGAAGGAAGTAATGCTTTAAATGATTATTTAAAGGTTATTTTCTTTATTCTTTCTTTTTCCCATAGTATAATTCAGAGAGTCTCAGCCTGATGTTTAGTAAAGGAATTCCCAACCCTGATATGTCTTCCTCCAGAGATTATGAGAAGCTTGTCAAAAGAGTATAGAAAATATTTGGTACAAAATGGAATATTCCAATATCTAACTGAAATATTTCAAAAGTAGTTTTGTTAGTGGATTCCTCCAATCTGGGGACTGAAGAGAGAAGAATTTCGTGATACTTAAAATATTATGCATTAAATAAAGTTTTCATTATGAAAATTTATCTGCTTTTTTTCTTATGTGTATAGGAATAATAAATTTAAGAATTTATTTCTTTTCATATTGAATGGGATAATGGAATGGTTTACTCAAAGCCTAATGGTACCAGGACAGAAAAAGGGAGAAAAATCCTGTTGCAATGGGAAGTGATTGAGAGTTCAAATCAAAGGACCTGAGTATGAACTCCTCCTTGTGCTAGTTACTGTCTTTATGATTGAAGAAAATCACTTCACCTTTTTGAGACTCAGTTTCCCTCATTTGCTAATGTGAGAAGTTTGCACTAGATAATCGCTAATATATTCAAATTTTTGATATAATTATCTGCAAAAAAAAAGGTTGTTAAGAGATTATGTGATGATCAAATATGACTGACTTAGTTCTTTTCAATAATGAAGTGATTTAAGACAATTCTAATAGACTTGTGATGGACAGAGCCATCTGCATCCAAAAAGAAGACTATGAGACTGAACATGGATCACAGCACAGTATTTTCACCTTCTTTGTTATTGTTTACTTGGGTTTTTTCCTTTCTCATATTTTTCCCTTTTGATCTGATTTTTTTTTCCATGATAAATATGGAAATTTGGAATTACATGTGTTTAACTTCCAGGGGAGGTGGGAAGAGGGAAGGGAGGGAGGAAAATTTAAAACACAAGTTTTTGCAAGGGTGAATGTTAAAAAATTTTTGCATGTATTTTGAAAAATAAAAAGCTATTACTTTTTAAAAATTAACAATAAATTTCAAAAATAAACAAAAAGGTTGATAAATGACAAGGAAATGTTTCCTGAGTGATAAAAAATATTCCCTGTAGGCACAAAATATAAAGCACAGGCCTAATAGCCTGGGATCAATTATTCAACCACTGGCTACCTCAATTTCTTCATCTGTAAACAGAGGATAACAAGGGCATCTATATTGAAGAGTTGTAAGAAGCAACTGAAATATTTGTAAAGTGCTTAATACAGTTTTTGGCACATGGTAAGTATCTCATAAATGCTCGTTTTTTCCTTTATTCCCTACTGTATGATTGGAGAAATTTGTACAAGTCTATATTACAATGTT
>JAJPUD010007017.1:76518-116610 GCA_023553655.1 Myrmecobius fasciatus
GGCAAAGCTCTCTTTTCCAAAATACTGCAGCAAGGTAAAGACTTTTGAAGTCTGCCGATTCTCTGTTTTTATTGCCTTCTGATTTACGAGGACCAGGTGTCTGTAAGACAGTTACCTCCTCCCTCCGCAAGCTTTTACTCAAGGAGATATCAATATACCTGAAGTGTGGTTAGTCCCACAAAACTGATGAGGGTGTCTTTACTCATACCAAGCCAATACTTGAACAGCTATTGCTGAGCAAAGAACATAACAGGAGGGGAGAGAGAATGGGAAGCAAACCCCACACACCTTTTAGAGGCATTTTCCAAGCTTCAATAACCACCAAGATGTCAAAGCCATTTCTTTTATCCACTTGGTAACCTCAAACATAAGAGCAATGGAGTTCAGACATTAAAACGCCATTAAGATGACTTTGGCGGCAAGATTCCTACAGGCTCAGCAAATCTAGACCTAATTACTTTGGTCTTGAATGTGGAAATGAAGATATTCTGAAGTTGCTTACAGGAAGGTCTCACACAATTAAAAAAAAATAAAACATTGAAAACCAAGTTGAGATAGACATCTCTAACTTAATTAAAAAATAACCTTTGTTGAGGAAAACAAAATGTTCTCAGAGTTGCTGATATTAACAGGACTGAAATGCTTCTGAGACAGCCCAATAACTTAGATAAACAGGCAGGATTCTTTAGTGTTGGTGATTCTTTCCCAGAAATCACTGTTTCTCTTTACAGAACAATTCTTTTTTTTTCATTACTAATTCAGAGCATGACCTCATTAAAATGTGTTTGAAAAAGGTGAATGGTCAGGAAAAGACTAGTCAGAAATACCATATATTCAATGGGGCAGGAAAGAGCCATTAGTTCAATGCCCTACATCTCTGTTCCCCTCCATCTTTCCCACAAAATTTTTATTACCATTCTCCTTCCCTCCCCCATCAGCTCCTCTTTTTTTTCCAGCTCTTAACCTACATAACATTATTCTGTGGTAAAAGAGTTAGGAGTTTGGATTTGGTGAAAAGGTTGGAGTTGAATTTGAAGTTACTACTTGGGTGACCAAAGGGAAGTCATTTAACTTCTTGGTTATCTCTGCTTCCTCATCTATAAAATGGGGGTTAATCATACCAGTAGTATCTTGGAATCTCTGCTTCCTCATCAATAAAATCATACCAGGAGGACCTACTCTACACTGATTGTAAAGATCAGATAAGATATTGTGTTCAAAGTACCCCATAAATATAAATTATAAGTACTGTTAACTAAAAGAAGATGGCTCTGCGGTCCCTTCCAGTTCTCCATCTATAATCTTATGATTCTAATGCTAATTCTTGTCTCCAAAATTTTTCACAATTTAGATTTATTAAATTTAAACAAGTTATTTAAAAGACTTGTGCTAAGATAAGGACATAAAATATTGTTGTGCAAAGTTCCTTATATACATTATCTCATTTAAGCTTCATGGCAACTCTAAGGTAAACAGATCAAATCTTATCTTCATTTTACATACCATTAAACTGAGGCATAATAATTGTGATTGAATATATTCCTACAATTCTCTTAGATCTTTCTCCATAATAAGAAAGTAATATGAAGCACAGGACAACTATTCTATCCAAGACCTTTTCAGTTAACACAATAATCTTCTTAAACACTGAATATCTCAATCTACCTGGCCCATTTACTTGTTTAAATGCCGAATCCTGCTTTCAAATCATTCCTCACACCTAAAATATACCCTCCCTCCATTTTCCTTCCCTTAAGCCTTATTCATCAATTTCTTTAACACCAAGTTCTAAAGTCCTCTTCTTATGGGTTTTACCTAGATTATCATCCATTCTCCTCTACTCTGAGGACTCTGGGGCACTTCCTGGCACTATATAACATTTTATACTACTCTTCCTTTGGCTCTGTAATTGTCACATATTCACTTTGTCTCCCTAACTTTATCCTAAGCTTCCTAAGGGAAGGGCTATGTTTTCAGAAGTCGTCTCATTACCTGCAATATTATGATAAAAAAAAATCGGTAGAATTCTAATACCACTAACCAGGCTAATACCATTAAAATCCAAAGCTAGAAAATTCTAATATGAATTTATCTATTTTGTATTCTTATCGACTACTTGCAAAAAGGATTTGTAGCAACAAATAGGAATATCCTTTGGAATTCATTTTAAAACTAGCACAAGCAAATGATAGGTAGAAATAGACACTTTTTCCTTTAAACTTCTCAATTTCAGCTGATGACCATTATTTTTCCAGTCATCTAGGTTTACAACCTTGAAGACATGCTTCTCATTCAGTCCTCATATATAATTACTAGCTAAATCTCATTGCTCCTATCTCCATAACATTTCACCCGAAACCAGTCTTTCTTTCCACTTTTAGACTCTCTAATGGTATTAATTATTTTTATGTATTTATTTTAATTAATGATTAATTAATTAGTAGTAGTACTGTCTCCATCCCTCTAGTCTCTCCTTTCTCCAATTCATCCTACATATAGTTACCAACCTGATTTTCCTACAACACAGACATGACCATTTGTCACATCCCTTCTTCACACATTTAAAAATATTCAGTGGCTTCCTATTGCCTCTAAAATAAAATAGAAACAAATCAGGCTGCCATTTAGAGCACTGCCCTCTCTGGATCCACAATTCCCATGACACATAATTCCCTTTCACTCACTCTGTCCTAATCCAAGTGGGCTGCTATATTCATGAAATATCTCTTATCCCTGTCACTTGGTCATTGTTTGGGCCCTAATTGGTTTGAATGAATGTTAATAGCAACTGTTTCTATTTTGGCCAGAAACTTCAAGAATCTTCCCTTCCCAGATTGATAATTTTTTTTATTAGGTAAAAGAAGCTATTCTCTACTTCATTTTTTACCTAGACTTAATCACTGACTAGGTATTGCCTGGGTCAAACTGAGATGTGTTTAAAATTCTTAGTTTTAAAAGGTCAAGGTCTCCCACTTCATCAAGGGCCATCTCCAGTCATCTTGATCGATTTTGCCATTTGATGGCTCTGGATGAGAAGGTGAGTCTAGTGTTTTTGCATGATCCTCCCTTACATCAATTCAATTCATTCCTCCATGATGCCATGGTCTGTTTTGAGAATATAGGACAGACTACAAATTTTAGATAAGTGGTATCTCCCCTGTGGAGTGCCTCTTTCCTTTTCTCCATTTTATACAATCCCCAACTAACATGTACAAAAGGGCATCTTTGGTCCATTTTCACCCTCACCCCCTGAATTATTAGCTTTTGCTTCCTCTTAAAATTATTTCATGTTTTGGAATTTTTATTTTTTACTATGTACATGTTTTATTTCATCCCTCAAAGGAAAAAAAATAATCTCTCTGATGGCATGGGCTATTTCTTTGTGTCCCAGGTGCTTCTATAGCACTTTGCACACATCTAGTAGGTGGTTAATACGTGTTTGTTGAATTGAATAAAAAAAATGGCCTTCAAGTCAGCAAGACAGAGGTGAAAGTCCTGTACATACCAGCTGACTGATTAAGGGAATGTATCTCAATATCTAAGAATGCCAAACAATATTTTAAGATTATATATTTCTGATATGTATTGACAAGTTCTCATTGCCAACAGCACAAGCCAAGACCAGACAGGACTAGCCTCAAAAGTAAAACTTGGGTAGGCTAAAATTGAGTAGTCTTTTCTTACTCTTTGTTCTTGGAATCTCACTATTCTTTAAATTAAGGCTACTGAAATGGAAGCTCATAGCACCATACTACATGGAGATTTAGGATACTCAAATCTGTGTCCCATCTCCATCCTTAACCTGCTCTGTAACCATAACCATTTTTCCCCTTTGTGTTTCAATTGCCTTAGCTATACAACGAGGGATTGGGAGTAAAGGGTATCTTGAGGAGTGAACAAAATAAGAAAATAACACTGGGCAAATTCATCAAGTTGCCAAGATTTGTCTCTGTACTTCCCTTCAGCCATAAGTCGAGGTCAATAGCTAAGGGCACTGCCAGCACTCAAACACCAGATGGAACCTCAAAAGCAGGGGACTTGGAAAGACCCAACACAGTTTAAGAGGTAGATCCAGGAAGACAGAAAGTCATCATGCACAAATTAAATTAACACATGAGCTAGAGTTATGGAAGACAGATTGAGGAAAATGTTTGGGCAATTCACAGTAGATTTACAGCATCATTGATTAATAGCTGGAAAGGAAATTTCATTTCCTTTCTTATATGGATGAAGAAACCAAGGTATAAAGAGAACCAAGAGACTTGCTAAAGTTCAGCAACTTGCAAATCTCAGAAGTTAAATTTGAATCCAGGTCTTCCTGATTTCCAATCTTATAATACCACTATTCCACGTTACCTCCAACCAGGGTAAATAGCTGGATTGTCAGAAGAGAAGAAGCAGGTACCCAATTGTGGAAGATGGATTTCCGGATCAGGGGATTTTCTTGAAGGTCCATTGGCTTTAACAGGGTCTGCGGATTTCTCTGTCCAGGGCAGAGTTGCTATGCCCAGTTTTCTATTCTAGCTAGAAGAGGCTCCATTTCAGGTTTCTAAAGCCATGACTATTGCCAGGTACAGAGTTTCCTCCTAGTGGGCTTCTATTATTTTAGTTACAGGAAATTCTTCTGGCAAGAGACTGCCAAGTATTCTTGAAAAGGATCTGAATTGGGACTCAGGACATAGTTAATGGCTAATAGGGACCAAATCTGTGATTTTATCACTACAAAAAATTCTCAGATGAGGAAATTCTCAGTACCAATGCAGGTCACCACTTTCTCTGAAAATTATCCAGGGTCACATAACTAGTATCTGTCACAGGTAAGATTTGAATCCTGGTCTTCCTGGCCTCTTGGTCCATTCTATTTTTATTACCTCTCTAATGACTATGGTATTTTAAAGTTTACTAGGGGCTTTCTATACATTGTTTCATTTAATCCTCCCCCAAAATCCTGTGAGATAGCTACTATTATTTTCATCCTCGTTTTACAGGTGAGCCTGAATGAGGTTAAATGACTTGTCCATATTGCACAGCTAATAAATATTTGAGATAAAATTCAATCTTAGGTCTTCCCAAGTCTAATTTCAGCACACTACACATTATGTCATCTCGTATTTTCTCCTAAAGATCGAAGATCTTGCTTTGTCTCATCCACTGAATCATTTAAACCTCTGAGAGGCTCATGTATAAAAATGGAATAATATTACCTGCTTCCCAGAGTTGTTATTAGGATCAAGTGAGAAAATATGTGTGAAACCACTTTGACAATTGTAGAAATCTATAAATAGAGAGAGAAATCACAGTGTGGTTGGTGAAGAGCTTGGCAAAAAAGAAGCCTGAGCTCTAGTAATGATGGTAACATTTACTAGTACTCTGATCATACTTTACTTTTCTGAATCTCAGTTCTATCATCTATAAAATGGGTATTATAAGATCAGAAATGCGAGATAGGAATAAGACATAGACTTATTTTTTTTCTTGATACATGTTATCCATATGGCTATCAAGTCACATAGTCTCTGAGAATCAGTTTCCTCATTTGTAAAATGGGGATCACATATTTAGAATAGGGAGAGATATCAAAAGACATCTAAGCCCAAATCCTTCCACTTATAAACAAGGAAACTAAGGTTTAGGGAGTTTAAATGACTTAGCAGGGTCACACAAATGGTGTCAAAGATGATATTTAAATCCAAATCATCTGACTTCAGAGCTAGGGCACTTTCCCCTCTACCAGAATAATAAACATCTACTGTACATCTCTCACAGGATTGCTGTGAGACTCAAATGAGATAATATATGTTAAGTGCTTTGAAAACTTTATAGAGCTATATAAATGTCAGTTATTATTATAGGGATATTCAATTTTGAATAGGATTCACCTCAGACTGAAACTTATTTCCAGAGTTAAATTCCTGTACTTTCTGTAATAAAGGTAGTGAGCCTGAATAAAAGCATTCCCAGGAACTTCAATACAATTTGATCCCAAATGCCTGTCATCTTTGTATTTTATCATTTTCATTTCTTTTGCCTCCAGAATAATGAACACAGGGGAAGAACACTCATGGTTATGCAAAAATAGCTCTCAATCATTTCACATTAATGTCACTCGTGATGCAAAATACCCCTGCCCAATTTCTTTCTGTTAAAAAAGAGAGAGAGAGAGAGAACGAGAACTACTCCCTTTTGGTTCTTTATTAACTTGTACAATATATTCTAATATATTAATCCATATCACATTTGGAAAAATGTTAGTCAACTAAAAGTGTGTTTTTACATTTAAAATAAGACCTAACCCTTTTGATATAATCATATGTTGCTTAAACACCAGATCTACAAAATCCTTCTTCAGTGTCCATCTCTATATGTATATATCTATATGTATATCTATCTATATAATAGATTTAGATATATATAATAGGTGTATATATGAATATGTATATATGTATCTGATTGAATAAGCAAGAATCATCCCTTCACCAATACAGATCTCAACCTCTTGATACATTGCTAGGTGACACTCATGACTAATGAACTGTCTTTTGAACATAAGCTTTTCCAAAGAGTGAGGCTAGTTCCTTGTATAAGTTAATCTGACCAATGATATCCCCACACTTGAAACCTCTTCAGATCTATCTGGTAAGACTTTTCCCTGGCATAACCTTCAAAGACCTAAAGTCACCTTCTCATTGTAGTGAGGCATGTGAGGGGAGCTGTGTTAGATCAAAAGTTGAGTTTCACTTTGAACTAGCTAAACAATAAATATCATACAGCCTACAAATAGGGAATTTCTCCCAAGGAGATGATTGTTAAGTGCTAGGCCCTTTGGGAAAACAAACTACCTGTTAAGGGGAGGTCTCTTACTGTATTCTTAAACTGTATTATATATGTAAGGATGGTTGGTTATTTAAATGATTGAAAGGAGTAAAAGATAAAGACAAATGGGTGACTTGCATATCAAATATACTAGCAAAGTAGCCCGCAGAGATAATACAGGGAAGAGTCTATCTCAGAGCTTTATTTTTGAGATGCTTATTTGTTTATGACCAAGTGGAAAACTTTCAAATCAATAACTAGGGAACCCGGAAATCCAGAACTGGTTTGTAATTATTGTGCAAATGTAAATTACCTGATTATGCCTTAATTAGCAGAGATGAAATTTAGTAATGTACTCATTAATCACCTTAATTTATTTAATATTTCTCCCTAGGGATACACAACTCTGAACCAGATACTGATGAGAGAATGCATCTCTGCATTGCCATCTAATGACTACAAGAAATGGTTGGGAAAAGGAAAGCTTATAATTTTCTACACTGCCCAGGAAGTACTTCTCACCACAGTCAAGAGAGAGATCCAGAGGAGATTCTGCAAATCCCAGGCCAGGAGTCTCTTCCCTTTCTCAAAGAACAAATCACTCCTCAATCATCAGAGGGGGCAGCCCAATAGAGGCCTGGTCTAGAAACAAAGCAGTGCAGCCCAATTGCAGAAGAGAATTTAGTCCAGCCAAGTATTAACCCAGTTTAGCTACTAGAGATACCTGACCAACTCATTATCAAGTCCATTATCTAGTTTAGTGAAAAAAAAGTCTGCACAAAGTTGTGAGTTTCTCTGATCACATGTCCCCTATACATGTGTCTAACTCACTAAAACATAAAAATTGCTTCAAATGTTCACCTACTCTCCCCCATGGACATTGGGTACATTGATGGAAAAGAATACTTCAAGTTTACAAGTAGAATATTTTATAAGTATTGTTTTTACATTTCCTGTCTTTTAAGCAAATATTTTAATTAAAAATAGAGTCATTGATCTTATTTATTAATAGGAAGCCAAAAAGTAGGGTCAAGATTCATGGTAGGGATAGCAGCCACTGACAGGTTGCCCCCCAAACTCATAGTAGTTATAGATGCCAACTACTATTACTACCTGCTAGAAAGTAGTAGCCTAACCTGCTAGTGTGGCTGTAAGATGGGGTAGTGAGCCAACACAGAGAGAAAAGAGAGATGGGGCACCCACAACAAATCCTCTGAATCTTAAAGCAACAACTTGCTTTGTATATCTAAATTCCAAGTGCTTCATTATGCCCCCTTTGATCCTTACCTAAAATAGGAATTTTAGTGAGTCATTGTCCCAAAAGAATTTAAAAAATCAAAAGGCAATGAATATTTTGGCAAGAGGCAAGATCCCTGGATATGCAGCCAGGGAATGTGCATGCAAATTTTACTACTCTCTATGTGACCGGGCAGATCACTTGCCCTTTCTGGGACTCAGTTTCTTTATTTGTAAAATAAAATCATCTCTGTGCTCTAAGTTTAGGGATTTGACAACACTGTCATTTCCCCCTTCTCATTCTCAAGTTGCCATATTTTTTTTCACACAACAAAACCAATGACTAGAATAGAAGCAGGAGGCCATAGACAAGAGAAGGGGGAAAAATAACTTATAAAACGCAGTAAAGGAAGAGGTACCAGAAAAGTACCTCTACTACTCAATTATCTGATCTTTTCCCAGAAAATAGTGGCTACAATATAGAGAGTTTTCATGCATTCATGAATATGCTTTCATAGGCTGCCATTTAAGATCTCAGCACCTATTCTCCACCCTGCCATGATAATGGATCAATAAATAATCAGTTAGCCAGTCTAAAGTGGTGCTCTCTCTCTGTAAGAAACACTGAAGCATATGGTACAAGTTTTACTTCTCAAGCAAAACAAATACCCTTTTAACAATGCTTGACTCTCCATCTCCCCCAAAAAATGATCTTAAAGAAGTGCTCTGATGTGGAACAATTGGAAACAGGATTTCAATTCAAAGGAAAAAAATATTGCCTGAGAGGGAGCCAGAGCTACAAGCTATGATTGGCTACACAAATGGTAGCCTAGCTACTAAATAAAGAACAGGCTACAGATGCAATCAGTGGAGAACGGCCTGCAGGTCAGACATTGGTCTTTTTTAGCCACTCTTAAGCAGACTCCCATCAGCTAGCCCATATTCAAGTAAGGAGGGAAATGATTTTGAGGTGTCTTATGACACATTTCTGTTCTGTCACTTTGAGGTTCCTTTGGATTAAAGATTAAGGTACATCATCAGCAAATTCTCCCATCATGATAAAGAGAAAATCAGAAAACATCCGTTCTTAAAGAGCAACAAAGTATCCTGAAGTGCATCCTCACTGAAGCATTTTGTCCACATCTGCTTTACCCAGATATACCAATTTATAATAATTTATAGCCCAGAACATCATTGATCTGTATCATGCAAAGTGAATATAAAAATCTTCCCCTAGAAATCCCACAGACACTATAGAATCATTTTCCTAGTATTATCACCCTGTCTCAAATGTAGACTTAAATAACAGCACTATTCCCAATTTTCCCAACAATAAATAATAATACCTTATTTCTCTTGTAGTTCTGACATAGACAGAATAATTCTAATACAATGACTAATCCAGGTAGTGGAAAAATAAGAATGTCCTTTCCTATGCAGTCACCTTTCATAGTTCCTATGTACTGGCACTGTGTTCTAAACAACTTGACTTTTTTTTTTCTTATAAAGCTTTGGTCCACCAGTCCCTGCTTCATTAGTCTCATGGTTTACTCCATTTGGCGACCAGAGAATCTTTGTAAATTGTGAACTTAACTGCTGGATGGAGCAAAGACAGGAATAGGAAATATCCTGCATTTCACACACTGGTCTTTTTCAGCCACACAGACTTCCATCTGTCAGCTAACTTTAAGTAAGGAGGCTCACTTCCCTTTTCAGACTACATTTTGAATCTCTGCACATCATGCTACAGCAGCATGCATTTACTGGAACCTCAGTTCAGTCACCCAGGAAGGTCACTCTGCCCTTGTGGGCAGTTTCTCCTAGAACCTATATCTTAAGTAAAGTGCTCAAACCAGTCATGTTCACTGCATTTGTTTCCAGGATATACTTCTTACTCTCTGAACTTGAAAATGGAAGGAAATAAGGGGAAAAAAAAAACAAAAAAAGAGATGGATAGAGAGGGGAGGGGGTGGCTTAAGAGACAGAAGCTTAGAAAATAAGTTTAGATAAGATGAAGATATCATAGAGGAGGTCAAGGGAATATTGACCCAAAATCCAAAAAAGGGGGGGAGAGGAATAAGATAACCCCTCCCAATTTGTGTTTGCTGAAAGGAGGGAGGAAAAGAAATTGGTAAGAGGTGACTATTTAGAAATAACAGTTTGTGGTTCCTATTGATATAAAGTTAAAATGCTTTTAACCTATTGTTATTTAATTGTAAATCTTTTGAGTTCAGAATACAAATAGACAAGCCCTTTTCCTAGGAGGGTTTTCAAAGTGGAACAACACAATAAGCTACCTTATGGAGATTGTTGCTTAGGGTCCTTGGGAAAGAAGGAAGTTCTTTTTGTTTGGATGATGTCCTTGTTGTTGCTGCTGCTCCTTAATTCTTTTTATATCTTTAAATCAAGAATATTCTATAGTTACCCTGTCTTGCAATCATGATTCTTACCTCTGCCTTTTTTTTACCTTCAGAGGAGGTAAATTTTGCCCAGTTCCTTATTTTAACTCTGTGTAAATCTTTGTTTCAAGTGTTTCTTTTTTCCCCCAATGTCATTTTATTTTCTAAATACATATATAGTTTCCCACATTCATTTTCCAACATTCATAGGTCATCTGCTCCAGAATCTTAGGGTGCAGGATAGTGGCTATCACTTAAAACAAAGACTTATAGCCTGTAAGATGCCGTTTTCCCTGGAGACTATTTCTGCATGGACATGTGGAGTAGCAGACGGGGAGAAGAGAAAGTATGCTTGGAGTTGGTGATAATTTACTGACGCTTTCATTTAGGCAATCTTCCTAGAGAATGAATGGTACCGGATCCATATTAAGAACATTAGAAATTTGGCAAGGGAAAAGTCTTCCACAGACAATCTGCCTGCAAAATCAAATGACTTACAAAGGTCTGATGTGTAATGTTTTAATATTTTGCAGCATCAGAGGTAAAGCCAAGATGGTGGAGTAGTAAAAAAAAAAAAAAAAAGTACATTTGACTCTATGCACTGTTCATCACAGATCTAAAAATGTAAAAGTTTGAGTGCTGATTGGGAAATCCAAGGGGGGGAAAAACCAAACCAGCCTAGGGCACATAGGGAGGCAAAAAGAACTGAAGTTAGGATCTAGATGGAAATAGTCACAAAGAACTTTCTGGCACAGGGAATGAAATAGGGGCAGAATATCAATCAGCCATAGAAACACTTTATCAGTTTATTGAGCCTTATCTAATGTTCTTAATATGGATCCGGTTAAGTTAAGCCATATTTCTTTTTTTAAATAAAGCTTTTTATTTTCAAAACACATGCACAAATAATTTTCAACATTCACCCTTGAAAAAACTTGTGTTCCAAATTTTTTTCTCCCTCCTTTCCCTCTAATCCCTCCCTTAGGCAGCAGGTAATCCAATATATGCATGTGTGATTCTTCTATACATATTTCTACAATTATCGTGCTGCACAAGAAAAGTCAGATCAAACAAGAAAAAAATGAGAAAAAACAAAATGCAAGCAAACAACAACCAAAAAAAAAAATGAAAATATTATGGTGTGGTTCACACACAGTCCCCACAGTTTTCTCTCTGGATGCAAATAGCTCTAGTCATCACAAGACCATTGGAATTGGCCTGAATCACTTCACTGTTGAAAAGAGCCACATCTATCAGAAATGACTCATTTGATAGACTATCCATACAATGGCATAGGTATACAGAAGCCTTTAAAACACTTGAAGAAACTGTGCTTTCATTGCTGTGGATTTTCTTTTCAACATCATAGCTCTCAGTTCTTTGATAACTTTCTAGATGGTTTCTGAGAATTGTTAGGGTCAAAAGATTCCATCTTCTGCTGCTGTGGAATGAGATCTGGTGTAATAAAGCACTTAGATGCTGCAGTATTCTAATAAGCTACTTTACAGCCAGACATCTTAGGCTCAAGTGGTGACACTGGAATAAATTATGAGGGCAGTTTATTTCCCTTCAAACTCACTGTGACCTGAGGTAGAAGTGTCCTATACAACCTGAGTCAAGGAAAAGTAACAAGGGAGACTCATGCCTTTATACATCCTTGGAAGACCTCTTCCTCTCACATCACTTATCAGGAGGTCCTTCTGACTTGTAGCACTTTTCTATTCCTTATTGACCTGCTATTTGCAGCCATATTTCTAATATAACTATGCCATACTCTAACAACTCCAGGACTACAATCCTAGGACCATATCTGAAACTTCTCCAACTTATAAAGCTGCTTAAAAAAAAAGTTTTTTGGGAGGGTTTTTGTTTTGTTTTGTTTTTGTTTGTTTTTTAAGTAGAACCAGGAACCCCCTAGTGAAGAAACTACCTTTACCAAAGCAGATCAACAACTTTTCTACAATTTAATCCTAACAATTTGTCTGGGACACTTAAGATAAATGACTTGGTAAGGGTCCCATAGTCAATGCTTGAGAGGTAGCACTTGATCCAAAACTTTCTGCCATTCAAGTTGGCTCCCTACCCATCAGATCATACTGCCCTTCATCACTATCCCCTGGAGTAATATCAATTTAGAAATCATAGATAAGTAGCTAGGTGATACAGTAGATAGAGCGCCATTCTGGAATCAAAAATATCGAGTTCATATCTGGCCTCAGATATTTACTAGCTATGTCACCCTGAGAAGTAATTTAATCCAGTTTGCCCCATTTTCTTCACCTGCAAAATGGGCTGGAGAAGGAAATGACAAACCACTCCGGTATCTTTGCCAAGAAAACCCCCAAAAAGGGAGTTAAGAGTCAGATGATTGAAAAATTACTAAACAATAACAAAAAAACATAGACAATCAAGTATATTGACTCCATATATAAACTCCTGGATAAGTCTGCTATTCTTTAGTTTTCAAGTTTTGGATTGGGAAGACTGACGTGATCACATTGGAATTTTTTCTGAGAAACTTCCTTATGACACAGAGAATCATAGGGACTTCTGGTTTCCAATAAAGAGTATAGGAGGCCTTTGATGATTCAAATGACTTTCTCTCCCATTGATAAGCTCATCATTCAATAGCCCTATAATGTTATGTAAAATTTAAATCAATGAACTGGACTTTGTGCAAGTGTCCCTCATTCCATTTCTAATCAGAAGATGACTTTGCCAGTGGCCAGTGCTTCAGAAGTCAGCAGGAGTACAGGGCAATGACTTTCTTCCTTTTTCATCAGTGCTATGATGTGGAGATCATTCTATTTTTTTAAACTTAGCATATTTTCAGGTGTCATAGGTGATAGAATAAAGTGTAGTTGGCCCTCTCTACTGATGATGCATAAAATATCAACAACTAAACTGGGAGCTGAAAAGAAAATTATTTCTTTCACTATGTACCCATATTTCTAGAGATTGGTATTGAAATATACAATTTGGATGCAAACCTTCTAGTATATTTTTCTCTTTTCACACACAAACTTCAGTCAAAGACAACATAACTATCTTTTATTTCATAAATGTTTCAACATGAGCTAAATTTTTTTTCTTTCATTTTCCTTTATTTTCCAGAAAGGATAGATGAATAATATAGAGAGAGAGCAATACAGATATACAGATAATCACAGAAATAATTTCATATTTGACTTGCATTATAGAATTAGTTAAATTACCTCTGAAAATAAACATTTTTGAAACAATTGTAACAACGGCATTAGAGGTTGCTGCTAGAAGTCTGAGCTTCTTAAACTTTTTCCCCACTCATGACCCTTTTTCTCCTAAGAAATTTTTTATATGACCACAGGCATTATAGGTATATAAGTCAAACATCTGCTGCTGATAAATCATAATTTCATGACCTCCACAGTTAGTTATACAACCCCATTAGGGTTCTGACCCACAATTTAATAAGACTTTATATAGACTATAATACTGATTAGTGTGTTGTCTACCCTTGGATATTCATAGTATCTCTGTTGTTCTGCTTCCTATCCACAAAAACCAAAAGGATGATTCCTACCCCACTATCTCCTCTTGTGGTAATAAAGTCAAAAGTGATATGTGCAAACTATTTTATATAGTCAGAAGAAAATCCAAGAGTATATTTTATTTAAATTTTTTAGACATTTTGACCGAAATACCTGAGGTCCTAGCACACAGTAGGTAGGTCATAAAAGTTGTTGAATGAACTATGAGGAAAGAAATAGCAAAAGAAGAGAGACGAAAAACAGGAAGAAGAAAGAATAGAAAAGAGAACAGAACAAGAGAAAGGATGTATTCTCAGAAAAGGAATTTCTAAAAAAAAAAAAAAAAGAAAGAAAAAAAGAATATTCAACCTCCTCAAGTCTAAAATAATTTTTCCTAAAATTTTAATAACACTTTGTTCATATTTCCCTTATGCATGTGGGTTCTGTTTTATAGTATGGCTATGGGTGTCATGGCATGCATCCCTTATTAGACTGTAGGATCCAAGAAGTAAGTATGGTGCCTTAAGACCCTGGTGGGGCAGGGCTCTCTACATAATAAATGAATTACATGTACTGTATAAATGAAGGAAGCTTTTTAATGAGTATTTTATTTTTTCTCCAGTCACATGTAAATCAAATTTTTTACATTTGTTTTTAAAACTTTGAGTTTTAGATTCTCTTCCTTATCCCTACCTCCGACCCTCATTAAAAGAGTACATGTAAAGTTACGCAAAACATCTCCATAAAAGTCATGTTGTGAAAAGACATAGCTCTCCACCCCCTAAAAAAAACCCTCAAAAATAGAGACAGACAGAAAGGCACACCACAGACAGACAGACAGGCAGTCAGGCAGACACACCACAGACAGACAGGGAGGCATACCACAGACAGACAGGGAGGCATACCACAGACAGACCGACAGACAGAGAGGCCACCACAGACAGAGAGGCACACCACAGACAGCTTTAATCTATATTTAGACACAACCAGTTCTTTCTCTTGGTAAGGATTTTTCATCTTAAGTCCGTTAGAGTAGTCATATACTTTTCAGCATAGCGAACTCATTCATAGCTAACCACACCAGAACATTGCTATTACTTTATACTCAGTACACTTTACTTTTCTTGAGTTCATAGAGAACTTTCAAGGTTTTCCTGAGAGCATCTTGCTCATCGTTTCCCATGGAACAATAATATTCCATCAAAAATACATACCATAATTTATTAAGTTATCTCCAATTGATAAATATGCCCTCAATTTTTTGCCCTGACAAGAGAGTTGCTATAAAAATATTTTTGTACATATAGGTCCTTTTCCTTTTTTAAAAGATCTCTTTGGGGACTCGTGACTAGTAGTGATATTGATAGGTAAGAAGATATACATGAATTTATAGCCCTTTGGGCATCTAGATCATATCTTTTGGTCATTTATGGAGACATGGCTCTTATTTTTTTTTATAAATTTGACTTAGTTCCCTTTATGTTTGAGAAATGAGGCCTTATCAAAGAAACTTACTCCAAAATTCTTTTTATTTTTTCCCCAGTTTTCCCCACATTTTATTCTATTCTCTCTCTCTCTCTCCTTTTACTCTGTCTCTCCTCAAAAGCATCTTGCAACCGACCATTCCCTCCCCCAATAAGCCCTCTCTCTTACCTCCTTCCTCCCTTCCCATATCCCATTCCCCTCTTACTTTCCTGTGGGGTAAGATTAATTTCTATATCGTTATTGAGTATGTATGCTATTTCCTCTTTGAGCCAGTTTTGATGAAAGAAGCATCAATTCAACTTCTCTCTTTTCTCTTCCACTGTAAAAGCTTTTTCTTGCCTCTTTTTGTGACAGATAATTTACAGCATTATGTTTCTCAAAGGAAGCACTGTGTTCCAAACATTGAGCAATACAAATAGTAAGTAAAATATTAAAATAATAATGTAAAATAATCCCTGATGCCAAGGAGACACCATAAATAGGTGCCTTCATCTCTAAGCCAGATGTAAAGTTCCCACTGTCCTTCAGATATAGAAGCAAAGAAGATTGAAAAAATGTCTTTTTTAATGTTGATAAAAACTATGTTGGTTTCTGATGCTGCATTATTGGACAATTTCAACAACTTCTTTAGCAAAAGCTTTCTTCATTTGCTATGGCTGCTGAGGAAATAGAGACTCCAGAATCAGGAGAAGTTTTCAGGTTGCAATTTCATAAGGATTGCTTTAAGAGCTCATGACTTGAGCCAGTTAGTAATATGTAGGGGCAATTTTTTTCCCAAGGCTCTAGAGTTCAGCATCTTAGATAATCTCATTGCACTCTGCAGATTGGTAGCAGTTGAGGTAGTAACTATGGCTTGATTTGCCTGGCACAAGCTGCTCAGCCTCTCTTAGATGTACATATGCATGTAAGCCATTATTATTACCATTGAAATTTGAATAATAACTCTACTGAAAAGTAACATGACAATGGATAAGGATCATCCCTCAAAATCAAGAAAATGCATGTTCAAGTTCTACCTATGACAGATGCAAGTTGTCCAATCACAGGCAAGTGACAATCTCTTAGTGACAAAGATAATTTTCTAAGGCTCTAAGTTTTAAAGAAAGTACCAATCTGCTCAAATATCTCTGCTTTCTATACTAAAGAAATAAAAATTTAAAAATAGGTTCAGTCACACAGAACCTAATATTTGTATTGATAAATCTTAAAACCTCAAAGGCTAAAAATTTGGGTTTTGGTTTGGGTTCTCTTTCCCCTCACCCCCATTAGCAAGTATTTATTTATCTAAAATAGGTTCAGTCACAGAGAACATAATATTTGTATTGATAAAACTTAAAATCTCAAAGGCTAAAAATTTGGTTTGGGTTTGGGTCCTTCCCCTAAATATCAAGTATTTATTTATCTCCCTCTCCCACCCAGAATTTTTTTAAATAGTCTGAGTATTCTTTATTCACTCACTTTATACAAGTCTTTGAAGGAATCTCTGAACCTACCACAGTGGTTTGACATTGAACATTTGGGTTCTTTTTGGGTTTTTTTGTTTATTTCACTTATTGAATAGTTTTAACTTTCTAAAAGTTAAAAACTGCTCTTAACTTGGACTCCCTCTCACACCCGCAGGCAGTTTAATTTACTAACTTTTACTTGTATCTCCCAGACATTAGGATTGGCTTCTGTTAAAACAGAAAACATACAAGAAGCTTCCAAGTTAAGACAAGTTTCCTTGTTTCCAATTACTTACACCTGGTAACCTAGTTTCCAAATATCCTGCCTTATGCAGACCTCTAGCACCTGTTTTCCCCAGACTGCTTACTTTTTATCTAGTTATTGACCTTGAATAGGCTTCCAGATTTTATGCATTCCTGCTTTCTATGATGTTTCCCTGGCTTACTAACTCTTGCCTTTGTTTGCCCTCCACTGCCCGAACTCCTGACTCCTGGCTATTCACATGGGTCCATCTTTTACATAATCTTATAGGTGTATATAAGGCTCTTTAGGAAGGTCTAGAAGACTTAGAACTGAGACAGAAACAAAGAATTTAGCAATAATACAGGAGAGAAAAGTCCGGGATAAATCATAATAATTTCATCAAATTGTGTGGTATTGAACAAATGATTTAACTGGACTTCAGTCTCATCTAAATAATGAAGGAGTTGGTCAAGATGGCTTTGAAGGTTTTTTCCAGTTCTAGATTTCAGGTGTCCTAACCCCTCTTGTCCCACTACTTAATACTCCTTATATAAATTTACAACTGTTTTGACTTTAGTATTTCTGCAATTTCTCCCTAAATTGCTTTATTGGTTTTGAAAATATTTTTCAAGTCATTTTATTTCAGGTCATATCTTTCTCTATTGGGATCATGACCATTTAGATCCCCATTCTTCACTCATCCTAAAAATTCAGGGATTTTTCTGAACTTTCCTTTCTGGACTACTCAAATTTGACCTCTATCTGAGCCTCAGTTATAACAAATCTTCTCTCTGTGGATTTATAGACAGTACTGACAGGAGGATAGACATCTATCCATCAAACAGCAATTATTTATAAAATGTGCTAGTGCTAGTGCACCTAACATGTCCTAGTAATAATTACAAAACCTAAAGAGCCCCTGCCCTCAAGAAGCTTGCTGGGAAAACTAAATATAAAACATCTCACACTATATACCAAAATAAATGAGTTAGATATAAATGGTATATCATAAGCAAATTCGGGGAGCATGGAAATTATTTGTCAAATATATAGATAAAAGAAGGTATGACGACCAAATGAGATAGAAAGCATTATGGGAAGTAAAATGGATAATTGTGACTATGTTAAATTTAAAAGTTATTGCACAAACAAAATCAATACAGCCAAAATTAGAAGAAAATCATGAAACTGGTATAGAATTTTTATATCATTTCTCTGATAAAGGCTTCATTTCTCAAATATGTATAGAACTGAGTTAAACTTAAAAGAATTTAAATCATTTCCCAATTGACAAATGGTCCAAGGATGTTATAAGGCAGTTTTCAGATGAAGAAATCATAACTACCTATAGTCATATAAGAAAATTCTCTAAATCGCTATTGATTAAAGAAATGTATATTAAAACAACTTTGAGATACCACCTCATACTTATCATATTGGCTAATATGACAAAAAGAAAATGACAAATGGGAAAAGGAATATGAAAAAAGTGAAACTGTAATATACTGCTGGTGGAATTGTGAACTGATCCACCATTATGGAGAGAAATTCTAAACTATCCCCAAAAGATTATAAAGCTGTACTTACTCTTGATCCAGAAATACCACTACTGGATCTGTAACCCCAAAGGTTGTTTTTTTTTTTTTAAAAAAAAAAAAAAAGGAAAGATCTATATGTGCAAAAGAAGCTTATACGCTATTAAAGCAAAAAGCACTCTTAAAATCATAGAATATAGGAGTAGGAGATGGACTTATGGTTTAATCACACACAAAATGGACCTATGATTTAATTTACACACCCCTGAGTCAGAGACTCAGCTGGAATCCTGATATCCCAGGTTTCAGGACCAGCTTTCTACCATGTGACCTCTTGTTTAGGCTAGAAAACAGAAGGCAAAATCAATACATGGTAAATTTTTAGTGAAACAACACTATCAAAAGAGAGAGAAGCAGGAAAATCCTTCCATATCTTAAAAGTGCACTATGAATTTTGGGACACCTTGCATAAAAAAATCAAGGTGATTTTTCCCCCCTTAAGTTTTCTGCTTTGTGATCCTACCTCCTCCAGATAGTTTTAGAGTTAGTAGTACTGTTCAGATTCCTGTATTTGTTCACTTCAAACTAGCACAACACTGGAGCACCATTGTATTTTGTAAATCACAAACCTGCCAAACTGCCAAAAATGACTCAGAGGAGGTCCAATTTAGTTGCACAGAATAGCTCAATATGAGCACCATGCTCTAAGAGGGCCTTTTCTGTGAGAGAAAGGAATCAGTGCATTAATGTTGACCACCTTTCCCCTGAAAAATGAACAACCCCCTCCATTGTTCCTTGAAAAGGGTCTGGCATACCCACAACTAAGCTAATTTTGAAGGTAATTATTTGCCCATGGTATTTTCAGTCTGGATAATGAAAGGCTTTATCTAGCCACTCAAAAAAGCCAGTACAAACAAGCTCTGTCCTTTTCTTCCTGACATCCCCCTTCTTGAAACAGGGGCACAAAGGCAAAAATCATGGAGTTGGTTAGCTTTATATTCAATGTTCTTCTAAGTTTTGTCTTGCACCATTTTTTTTCTTCTAGACACTATTCCTAAATGCCCAGAGTCCTTTTGTCTCCACTGGCTAGCAGAGTCTATATAACAGCAACTCAAATAGACAACCTATTGAATGGAATCCCTAACTCTCATTGTTTTGATAGATTTTCATCTATCAAATTTTATTAATTATAATCTTCCTAAAGTCAGGGAAGTTTACCTTGGAGAAACCAAGATGTTATGGAGAATTTTATAGGTGTATTTCAGTACCTTGAGGATAGGATCCCTTTCATTTTTGTATCTCCAGTGCCAAACATAGCATGTGGCATGTTAATAAGTTGTTATTGAAAAGAAATCATGTAAAAGAAGATGTCTGATTATTATGATTATGATTATGATTTTGCCTAATGGGCAAAACCAGCAGCAATCAAGGTAGAAAGTAGGGATGGAAAAAGTTGCTGAAAGACAACTAAATTTGATGTGAGAAAATAATTCCTAATATTTAGATCTATATACAAGTGTGAAGGGCTATCTTTAGAAAAGTAATCAGTTTACCATCCCTGAAAGTCTTCAGAAGAAAGAAGTTGGAATACTACTTGACAGGTATATTATAGGAGATTATTGATCAGATAAAGGTCACAAACTTTGACATTCTGTGATTTGGAATATGCCCCAAAATAATATAGGACATAATTTTAAGCAAAACATTGCATTCCTTGAAAGGCTTTATATAACTATTTCACTTAGAACAATAGGATAATGGAATTTAGAGTAAGAAGGGAACTTGTCTCATTTTATTAATGAGGAAATATCCTCAGAGAAGTTAATTAATTTACCCAAAGTCTCACAGGTAAAAATTAGTGAAACAGATTCTAATTCAGGCCCACTATTTCTACCTAATCCCTTTTCTCCCCTTCAAAAAACAAACAAAAAAACTATGAAAAATTAGGACAAATGAGTAAAGTTAAATTGTACTTTCATATCTAACCTATCTGGAGTTTTAAAAGTACTTTCTTAAGTCACAGAGTCTTGATACCACTTTCTCTCTAGTAGAAGACCTATTGGTTCATTTTTTACAGTTTTATGACTTTTTGAAATAGCTATTTTATAAACAGCCTCTTATATGTTGTTGTGCCACTATATCTCATTATGGCCAGTCTGTTGACTTGGTACCAAAAAGTGTCACCAGAAAATACGTTTGCATCTTCCCTTAAAATTTGTGAAGTCAAGCTGAATGAGTTTGGAGGAGTCTGACTGGTAAGAATGCTAGCTTTAAAAAACAATACTGATAATAGCAATAAATTGTCAAACTTGGAAGCCTAATTAAAGTCAACAGAGTGAAAAATGAGGCCTTTAAAACAAGTAGTAGTTGGGGGCCCACAAAACTTGTCAAAACATAAAATGTGCTGAGATGTTGGTGTTTGCTTTGAGAATCTATTTATTGTTCAGTCTCGGTCCCATTTCTCTTTGGTCTTCCCTAAATCTTTGTTGTTAAAGAAGAAGGAGGGGAAAGATTACAAGTTATCTGGAAATAGTTAGTCCACCAATTCTCCCAGAGTCCCTCTAATTGCGGTGTCCATGACAGACGCCACTGCCTTTCAGTCCCATGGTACTACATAATCAGAGGATGCAGAAGACTGTTAACCTGACATTATTAAAGAGCCAAGATTAGACAGAAATTGACTGATTAATTTCTGAAAATTAGCTTCTTTTTCCATTTTTTCCCATTTTCTCCAAAACCCATTTCCCATCTTAAATTCTATCCTTTCCCACGTCCCTGCTCCTCTAAGAGATACCCTTTGTGTATAGACTTTTGAAGTCTCTAATAAATAAAAGACAGAATGTTGGACCTGAAGTCAGAATGTTGTTCAGTTTCAGTCAGACCTGAGTCTTTGTGATCCCATTTGGGCTTTCTTAGCAAAGATAGTGGTGTGATTTTCCATTTTCTTCTCCAGCTCATTTTTACAAATGAGGAACTGAGTCAAACAGGGTTAAGTGACTTTCTCAGGTTTACACAGCCAGTAAGTTTCTGAAGCCAGATCTGACCCAAGGAATATGAGTCTTCCTGATTCCAAGTCCAGTGTTTATCCACTGTATCACCTAACTGCCCTTTGCAGTCAGAACACCTCAATTCAAATCCTATTAACTAACTTACTAATTGAATAATTGGACAAGGCACAATCTCTTTAAACCTCAGTTTCTGAGGTTCAAAAATTTTTTGACAATCTTAAAGAATAATGTAAATATCAATTATTATTTTCATTATTTCATTTATTATCCCATTCATTTTATTGTGACTAATATATTAATATTTTTATAACACTATTAGAACAGAGACTGAATTGTCAGTATTTAGGAGTAAATCTGTTCTTTGTAGGAATGAGTGGCCAGTTTCTCAGCACTACCATTTACATAAACAATCATGTTAAATATTTCAATGCAAAGAAGCTTTAAGATTACCTTTCCTCATCTCAGACATCTAATCTTTTCCTTAACTTCTCTCACATCTGTTTCTGCTTCTCTTTCCAATTTCTACTCCCATATCACAAATAAAGGCTTTCATTAACATCTACCTGGCCTAATACAATATGTTCTATCTTGTCCTACTATTTTCAATCTATATTTCACAACACTGTCAGATAACTCTTCCTTATACACAGCTCTAAGTAGGATATTTCTTACCATACAGACCTTATACAGTGGCTTCCCAATGCCTTCAGGGTAAAATTAAAATTCCTTACTTAGTTCATTATTCAAGGTCCTTAATGTTTGCCACAAACATTTAAGTCAAATTAAACTATTCCAAACTCTCTTATCTTTCTTCTTTTGTCCATACTACTCTCTACCTATTTCAATTCTATCTTTAAAGATTCAGTTTAAATGTCCTCATTCTCCTGGAAGACTTTCCATCCACCTCTGAGTTAAAAATTATTTTTTTCCCTTGGATTTCAATGTGCTTATAATTCTCACATACCCCAGTCATGATCTATTTCAAATTATAATAATATGTACATGTATTCATTCTATCTTAAATTACAATGTCCATCTCTCTGCTGGATGGTATCTCAAACTCTACCCAGAATCTACCAAGTGATTATACAAAGAAGGTCCCTTATAAAAGTTTGGTGAATTGAATCAGAGAGAAAATCAGTCTGTTTCAAGAAGGAGGTATAGGAAAGGGTACTTATTGGTATTGGATTCAGATGACTTGGATTCATTTCCTGACTTGACCATGTACTAGTTGTAAGAGCCTAAATAAGTCCTTCAACCTCTCAAGAATTCAGTTTATATAAAATAAGGTAGTTGGATTAGATCAATTTCTAAACTTTCTTCTAGGACCAACAATCTGTGAATAAGAAAATCAACATTCCCCATTCTCTTCTTTCCCTTTCCATGAAATATAATTAAGCATAACTACTCAAAACTTTCACATAATCTTGATTCAATAAAATGGATTCTTCAGACTTTCTACTGATTATTCCTTTGTTCCTACACCAATTTTAGTTTTCTATATAACAATCTTTAGTTGGTCTGACCTTTTTCTTTAAAATAACCTGAACTGAGTATTCCATTCTTTTTAAGCCACTGTCATGAATTCTTACACCAATAATTTGTGAGGGAACTGTACCTCTGCTCTGTGGAGTAGTACAGGCAAGCCTTGAGTTACTAACTTAAGTAGGATTGTCCTGGCAATTTGTCTACGGTTGTTTATGAAATAGTCTGTTTATGAAAGAGGTACAGAAGCAGGGACAGAGAGAAACTGGAGATACTTAATCATTTCAATCAGAGATCTTTGTTTACTTTTCCTGACTATAGCAAAACTTTTCTCTTTAGAAAGGGATTTGAATTTGTTCTACTCAAGAAATAAATTTAAACTTGCATTTAATTTCTTTTTTAAAGCAGAAAATGATTACAGTCAGTCACTTAGGAAAAACAACTTACATCAGTCTTTACAATTTTGCTCCTAAGTCATGGGGTTCAGAAAATTTTCTTTGGTCCCACCCACATTTACCAAGTATACCCTCCAGTAATCTCTCAATAGCTTAACAAAAAGTATCTGCCTATTTGCTGAAATTTCATAACAAATATGTTCAAAGTTCATCTAAAAACATATCTCTAAAAAGAAAATGGAAGAAGGAAGCTAAGAGAGGATCATAAAAGAAAGAGATTAGATAGATAGAATACTTGAATGTTTACAAAGCACTATCTTCATAACACCTTTGAAAGGGAAGTTGCAAAACAGAATGTGTTGTTCCCATTGCATAAATAAGGAAAACGAAGTTTAAAACAATACGTTCAGCACCACAAAGCTAGTGAATATGAGAGTTGGGATTACAACTTACTTCTCTCCTTACTCTAAACCCAGTGTGCTTTCTTCTTTAAGGATTCCACATGAAAGCCAGAATTTGGTGGGAAGAAGTGTGTGGAAATAACAGAATTGGTTTTGGAGTGAAAGGATTTGGGTTCAAATCCCAGTTTTGCCATTTTACTCTCTTGTGTGACACTCTAGATAAATCACATGACTTCTCTGACTCATTTCCCTTACCTATTTGTGTTTTCTTGAGACTCTCTCAGACAATGTCAAATTATATTAACAGCTCAACATCAGAGAGGATGGAGAAAATAGTCAAACCTGAGTCATAGCAACTGGAGGAAATACTATCTGAATTTATGAAAAGGCTAAATTATTAAATGTTTACACAGCAACACATAACTGCAGCCCAACACACCAAAGCAACAAAGGCAATTTCACCTGCTTTGCAGCCAGAAGTGGATACAATCCAAGAAAAGACTATAACTCATCAAAGGAGCAAGGAAACTTGAAAATAAGCCAAGAGGAGGCAAGGGTCATCAGAGTAGAACTTGACAGCACCTGAGTTCTCCACACCTTTCCCTAGGCTAAGATTTTTTCTAGCATAGCATGAATTAGATCCAGGTGTAGATAATGGAAGCAAGGAGGTGAACTAAGGAGCCCATAGACATCAAGAGCGGCAGTAACAAGCAGCATGAGATTGGAAATGGCCAGAAGTGCTAGAGTGATCTCAGACTACACTGACGCTGTTGTCTTCTGCGATGAGGAGCAAGTGGGTCTGCCAACATTTCAACTACACTCTACTCCATTCAAAGTTTGTGTTTTTATGAACAGGTGAATGAGGTGTTGCTTACCTTCAGTGAACCATCACTGAACACGACTGCTATAACTATGCATGGAGCTTGAATAATTAGGAAATAGGAATCAAGATGAAGGAGAAACCTGCTTTGGCTTATTAGCTCCTTTTAATGTCATTTAACTCCTTTAGACCTCAATTTCCTCATTTGTAAAACTAGAGTGCAGGAAAAGATGATACCTATAACAGAATTCCAAGTGCTACAATAAGCTCTATTAGACATTTCCTGGGGGACTAATTCAATGTCTATTAACTGAGATGGAAACATCCTTTTTCACTACCTTGCATTAACCTGTCACAAATTTCCAATTCTTTATAGGTCATTTACAGTTCAATTCAATTCAAATTATTAAGCAGCAAATCTGTCTGAAGCTATATATTAGTACAGGAGATACAAAGATGAAAAATTACGTGGTCTCTACCCTCAAGGAGCTTCTTCCAAGGACACCAGAACTATTATCTCAAATGCAACATGGGTAGAATTAAACTTATCTCCCTCCAGTTCAGGTTCCCTTCCTAGTTGCCTCATTCCTGTCAGTAATATCACCATGGGGTTCAATCATCTCAAGCCAGAAAACTTTGGATCAACTTTGACCCTTTCTTCTCCTTTATCCCATGATCATGATTATTCATCCTTCTGTGTCTCTGCTCAAGCTACTCTTCCTCTTATGTGTAATATTTATATGGAGTATCTGTGGTAAAATCTTCTGGGTTTATATTAGTCTGATCAGCCACAGTAAGATATACCGTACTATTGTACCATAGTTCCATGTCTCAATTTCCCTAAATTGTTTTTTCTCAGTTTCCCTTAATTATTCTGCCTAGGTAGCCACTCCCCCCTTTTGATCATTCAGAGATAATTAAAAATTATCTCTGCGGAGAAATGGCTACTGGAATTCCAAAGAGTCATAAAACCTCCAGATGGCCTGTCTCAAATACTTAGAGATACCCCTTATCTTTTGGCTTCAGACTCAGTGGCTCCTAGCTTCTTTTCAAAATTATCAGAATTTATGATCCTTCCTCCATACCCCCAACCGATCAGAAGTGAATTTATAGTCCTTTCCTCGAACTCCAATCTTCCCAGTCCTCTGCCTCTTTGTTCCCCTGATTGCCGGAGCCCTATAAGAATCGTTGGAGCAAACTCGCTAATCACTGGATACTTTGAGATCCAGACAGCTGGCTAATGGCTACCAGTCTAACTCTCTGGAATTGGGTGCTTTGAGGCAAGAGTCCCATTCAGTCCCATATCCTCATAGCTATGGATTTTAAACTCTTTATTAGCATCAATAAAATATTAATTAGTTTCCAATCTATAGTATTGCCTCAGTTTCTCCCTGAACATTACAGTACCTTGATCTGAACATAGCAATGTCATTTTGATCCTCTTCAGGAACAAAGTACAACCAACCAACCAATTATTCTTCCTGCAATATACCTCATCCTGAACCTAAATTTATCCTGACATGTTTCCTCATAGTGTCTCCTTGGTCTCTTTTCTCTCCATTTCCAGTGCTGTCATTTTAATCTGTATCTTATTCATAGTCTCTCTTTTTCTTCTAAACCATCTTAGTATTTCTATAAAAATAATTTTCCTAAGCCCCATTTTCATTTTATCATTCCTTTTCTTAAAAACTTGCAGTGGCTCACTATTGTTTTCTGCATCAAATTCATATTTATCTCTCTAGCTTTCATAGTCCTAACCTCATTACACAGGCTTATTTTCTAATCTTTTCTAAAATGTGCTTTTCACTCTACTCGAATTTTGTAAATCTTGTAAATCATTTCAGTCCTCATGACTCAACAGTATTCTTCTGTATGGTTGATTGCCCACTTTCTTTTCATCAATTGATCTAATCTGACTCTCTTAAAAGGACCTAAATGAAGCAGTGGACAGGGAATCAGAAGTATTCTTGCATCAGATATTTATTATATGAATTTTTCCAAGTCAATTTAGTTCTTTTGGCCTCTGTAACACGGGACCTCTCAAGAATGATGTGAGGTCAAATGAGATTACTCGTGTAAAACACTTTGTAAACCTTTAAGTGTTGTAAAAAGGCATAAAAATAATTACTATTGTTGTCCTTCAGTGGCTACCTACTCCATTGAAGTCTCTTGTGAGTGCTACAACTTACAAAATTTTTCTCCTTTGTCAGAATTCATATTGCCTTTTGTAAGCAGAGCCATACAGTTTAACATTTAATTGTTGTCTTTGTTTTGTTGATTAGGTTTCTCTCCTTGAGGTCAAGGACATTGTCCATACTTCTTCTGTATCTTCAATAACCCATAGGTCCATTAGGGAAGATCTCAGGTATTCTACAAACACCTGTTGATTGATGTTTGCTGAAGCAGGTGAGGCTAGTTCTTTACAAACTCCCAAAGCAGCTCTCTTGTTTTAATTAAACTTTTTTTTTCATTCAGCAAAAATCATCTCTCTCCTCCCAATTCCATCATTAATTAAGAAAAAAAGAGAAATGAAAAACAAAACCTATAACAAAAATATGTGGGTGTTTGTTTTGTTTTGCTTAACCTGCATATCAAGTAGGTTTATTTTTCACATATGTGTATATATACATATGTGTATGTGTATACATACACACATATGCATATACACATACATATATGCTTTCATGTACATGTGTGTATATATGTATGCATGCATACACACAAACATATTACATGACCCTTCTGAAAACATGATTGATCATTTCAAACTAACCAAAGTTCCTAAATCTTTTAAAGTTATTTATCTTTACACATTGTATCAACCAATCATTCTGATATGCTCGCCACATCCTGCATCAGCTCATATAAATTTTTTCCAGGTTTCCCATCCTCTTCTTACCACACAGTATTCCATCTCATCAACTTATGGAGCCATTCTCCCATTGATGAGCATCTCTCAAGCACAAAAGAGCAATAAGTATTTTTGTACAGCCTTAGAATATGTTCTGCTTAGAACTAATTCTTACTTTAATCTACCACTTCTCAAATTCTTCTTTCTCTTTTTTCCCTCCTATTTCTCTTTTCGATGAAATATATTTCTGTATCCAATTATGTGTTATATGTGTATTCTTCCCTCCTTTAACCAGTTCAGAGGAGAATAAGATTGATCGGTTGATTCCCTCACCTGTTCCCCACAAGGGCTCTCTTAACAGATATCAATCAAGTCTGTTATTTTAAAAAATGGAAAATCAAAGTGAAAAAAAAAGAAAAATTGAAGACCACATCAAATAAGCCAAAATTATTTGATTCGATGTATTGAGTAATTTTTGAATGAGCTGAGTGTTCTGTGTGGTCTTTTTTAAAACAGAATTTCCTAGAATGCAAAGACACTGTATATTACATTGGTATTCTAGACATAGTACTGCCAATTGGGGGCATTCCAATATAAATTAAAGATTATGTCCCAGACAGGCCTGCCATGGAAGTCTTTCAACTGGGATGGGAAAAGGCCCTGAAGAAACAGATGGTTAAAAAGAATCAGGCTTCAAGCTGAATATATGTAAAAAGTCTGGGGAGAGACAAAGGGAGAACACACCTGCTCTACCCCTACCCTCAGAGAGCTCACAAATGATGCCAAAGGCAAAGAAACAGATGATGATAATATATGTATGTGTGTGGAAGAAAATATGTATGGGAAGCATATAAGACTGGATGATCTTAAGCAGGGACAGCAGGTGTAATGGTGATATAGGTAAGGCAGGGTGATGTTGGAATCAGACTGAATTTTTGGAGGAATGGTTGTCAAACATTTACCAGCATAACGTTGCATGGAGTCAACATATCACAATGGCTACTGCATTCATCTTTGGCAAAGAAGATGAGAAAGAAAAACAGAAAAAAATCAAGGGATTTTTATTCTACATCATCATAATTTTGTTTTTAAAATTTTATTTTATTTAAGCTATGTATTTCTAAAGTTATGTGTAATCTGTTGGGAGTACTATTTCTGCTTTGTTCACAGATGTGTAGTACAGCTGTAGACCTAATTTCCCAGAGTTCTGAACCTTACATTATTAACCATCTCAGAAGTCAGTGTAAGTCTTTCTTTCCAAGTTTACAAGGACTATTGAAAGAAAGTAGGAGCAAATCCCTAGATATGCCTTGAGATGTCTGTGTTTTGTTTTCATATCGAGTCTTTCTCTGGATTGCAATAAGGTATTAACTTTTGGTTTGTGCAATAACTGAATGTCTAAGTGAGAATCCTAGAGCCAATAATCCAGAGAGAAGTTGGATGTATTTTATTGAAAAAACTCAATCACAAGGTCTACAGTATAGCTGCTGGGCTTATGTGAGCTAGTGTCTGTCCTATTTCTTGGAGAGGGGGAGAAGTGTGTGTAGCAAGAATCTTTTTTTCAGACTAAAGTTTTCTCTGTAGTTGCCTCAAAGAAATACTAGGAAAACCCAGCCCATATTGGTCTTTTTAGCGATAATGCTGAGGATAATAATGCTAAGGATAACGCTGGTAAATGAGTGTGCACTGTTGAAATGCACTGGATCAGAAGTAGGAGTAGAGACATACTTTCAAGTCAGATATAGATATAGGGAGGTACCTTTTAAGCATCTTCAGGGAGTGGGATGTCTAGTAGCAAATAAGAGAGCTTCCTATGGACCCAAGAGAAAGCTAACCCTTTCAATCAAGAATGGAACTACAGAAAGGAACAGACCAGTAAGCTAAGCCCGAATCAAATTACAAATCAGTCAGTTGGTACAATGGATAGAATACTGTGCCTGGGGTCAGGAAGATGGATGTCACTTAATTTCTATCTGCCTCAGTTTCCTCAACTGTAAAATGGGGATAATAATAGTACCTACCTCCCAGAATTGTTATGATGATCTAATGAGATATTTGTAAGGCACTTAGCACAGTTCCTGACAAATATAGCTCTATAAATGCTAATTATTATTATTTAAAACATACTTAGTGATTATCATATACCAAACAATTTGTATTTGGAAGTAAACTGCATGAGGTCTCCACAAGGAGAGAGAGAGAACATAAGGGATCTTCAAAAACAAGGTTGTAAGTTGTCTTGGCCACATGTCTTCCCTACATCTGTTTCTCATTACCATTGTATTCTGTACCTAGTCCTGCCACAGATTTGATGTGTATTTGTGGGACAGTACACCCTGGGGAGAATCTTCTGCAGCTGCTGCTCTTACTATGCCATCTTAGTAAATGGTTTTGCTTTGAGCTAATCATGTCTATTGGTTGACTTTAAAGGTAAGCACATTAGTCCAGGTTCAGGAGTCATACTTTGGATATTCACTTTGATGCAAAAGATAGTAATTACATAATGGGAATCTAGACCTCACCCACTAATGTGACAGTATGTTAGGAGATTGAGCCCAGGAAAATTCTACACTAGATTACTAGATTACCAAGAGCTATTTATTTTTAGAAAAGCTATTACCTTAAAAATCATATTACCTGTTTCAAACCAGTTCTAATTGTTCAGTAAAGAAGGCCATATACACCCAGAGAGAGGGATATGAGATATGGACTACAACATAACATTTTCATGCTCTATATCGATGATTGCTTGCATTGGGTTTCCTTTTTCAGATTTTTTTTGTTCATATAGATACGGTTGTTCTTGCACGGCAAGATAAGTATGGAAATGTATACATATATTCGACTTGTCAAATATTTTAATATAATTAACATGTAGTGGACTTCCTGCCATCTAGGGGAGGGGAGGGGAATGGGGGGAAAATTTGTAATGGAAAGCTTTGTAAGGGTCAATGTTGAAGAATTACCCATACATATGTTATGCAAATAAAAAGCTTTAATTAAAAAAAATCATATTACCTAAAGTAGTCTCCTTTGTTAAAAGGGAGGAGGAAGAAAAAAATCTATAACTTCCCTCAAACAGAATAAAATCATAACCATGTTTTTTGTCCATCTGTGTGTGTCTTTTGGACTAGGTAGCTATGACCCACAAGAGTTTTATAATAGCCAGCACTTATATAGTGATTTACATATGTTCTCTCATTTGATTCTCACAATAATCTTATGAGATAGGCATTAACTATTCTTTTCCATCATGAACTGCTATCATTTCAAAAAAAAATATATACAACTGGAAAAATTTTAAGAGGCAATATAGTCAATCCCATTGCCTCTAGGCAAATAAATGCCTCCATAAAGATGGTTGTCTACATTTGTCTTTAATGTTTGCAATAAAGGGAAGATTGAATCTATTAGTTTTTCATAAAAGAAAAATCTTCCTATATCTACACTAAAATGCTGTAAACCCCATTCCCACATGTAGAAATATAAAGCAGATGCTTGTACTATGACCTATATAATATATCTGATGATGTTCAGAAACATTCTCTCAGTCTTTTCTTGTCCAAAGAAATCCCTTTCTTCATCATTTTAATTTCTTTACTTTCTCCAAGTTAATATTAGAAAATTGGAAGAAAAAAAAGGGCTGGCTATCTGTATTTGTTTCTTTCTCTCTTTCTCCCCCTTCCTTTTCTGTTCTGTTCTGTTCTTTTTGAATCATCATTATTTTTGTGCTACATTTATTTATATCCAGACTGGTCACTGTAGCCACAAAATGACTAAGCAGTTACCATGTTAACAAAGAGTTTTAAAGTAACAAAAGATAAAGAAAAAAGGAAGCTTAATTTTGTTTACAAATGCTTGTCTATTCTGGCCTTTTTCTCTTAGCTGGCAGTATGCTTTATCATGATTTCGGTGAGGTAGGCCTTATTGTTCAAGATGCTTACTGATGTATGAATTTCTACCTATAGAAGTGAGGCTAGTATTGGATCAAACCTCTATTATTACAGTTATTGTTATCATTTTTATGTTTACTATGACATGGACTATGTACAACTTACATGGGGGGCACCTTTCTTGAACAAAAGAAACTTCAAATTTAAAAATATTCTAGTATAATCTCTTTTGCTTGTATGTTGAGTTAATAAGTTCCTTTAAAGCACAGCTATTTATAGTCCCATAAATTTGGTACCTAAAAGTTCAATGAATTTTTTTGCTTTCTTATAACTTCTACAAAAGGTCCTAACCTCCATCTCCCTTTTCCCCTTACACATGCATATTTTAACCTGAGGTTTACAGACCTCCCTTCCCAAAATTTCAAAGAGCCTGTGAATTTGGGGGGCAATAATTCTAATAGAAATTTAGTATTTCCTTCAATTATAATTTTAAAAAAATTTTATTCTATAAGGGATCTATATACTGTAATGTCAAAGGTCCCTGTATCACCAAAACAAACAAGAAAAAAGTTAGGGCCCCTGCTTTAAAATAATAGAACTTTCTGTCAGTTGTTGCCAACACATCTATTAGTATCCAAATGACTACCACCCTCAAATGTGAGTCCCTCCTATAGTTTTCACTTGACATATGTCTTATGTCAATCAGCCTAAACCTCAGGAATTCCTTTTTCAATCAATCTCAGCAGATTATATGTTAGTTGTGCATTGTGTTGCTTTTCTCCTTTTAGTGTTACAGGGATAATGCTTACCATAAATCTATACATTTAGAAAGCATTAGCAAATATATATTGGTAAATGAACAGGAGAGCCTATTCATAGCTTTAACTCTTGGAATTAACCCCACAAACTTAAAATAGTGAAATAACTGGAAGAACCTTTGTATCCCTTCTCTTCAGGTTTATGTTTTTGATTGGATAGTGTTGACCAATAAAGGTTTTTTTTTTTAATTTTTAGATAAAGGTGCATAAATATCCAAAATTTCAATCTCTTTACCAGAGTCAAAGTTGTCCTGCAGAAAAATCCTAACTGACAAATGGCCAGGTCTTTCTGTGGAAAAGCACTAATTCCATATGTCAGAAATTTTCCAAAAAACCCCCAAAAAACATTTCTTTATTCTCATGGAAAGAAAATGGATTTGAATTCTTTCTCAGTCAATATTAGTCAGCATTGCATGATTTTATAATTGATTAAACAAAGCCTTTATTAATAGTAATTGTAATGATTATTTTGTAAACTTTCTTATTCAATATTCACTAAAAATCCTTATCAAGGGATTTTAGCTATTCCATAAAGTGATAATGAGACCAAAAGCACCATTTAATTAGTGTTTCATTAGCACTTGTAGAAATATTCAAAACCCTAGGCATAAGTCTTGTCATTTTGGGAAAAAAAAAAAAAAGACAAAAATCCCTCATGAGATAGTAATTGCATCAAGTCAATCAATTTTCTCTCCTGCCTCTATAATATAAAATCTAGGGCTTCTGTTTTTTATATTTAATTCAATTTAGCAAGTATTTCCTAACTACAAACTTTAGCAGTCACTGAGAAAGATTCTGGAGGATAAAAAGGCAAAAAAAGGTCCTGGTCATCAAAGGCAGCATATCAAAGAATGAGCATTATTGTGCTCTACTTAAAAGGCTAAAGACCTTCATGATGGTCATAATAATTTGTGGCACAGGTGGGCTCAAAAATACAACTGTCCATTATAAATCCTTTGGTTAATGGCTGCAGATGTCATTAGAAGAGACTGAAATTAAAAGCGTCTTCAATTCTTGCTTAGCCCTTAGCAACCTCTTTCTTACAGCTGCTGGAGGCTGCACAGGATGTTTCCTTACTGCCAGAGATACCCTATTTAAAAAAAAAAAAAAAAAAAAAGTCTGACAGTTCCCTATTATCTAGAGCAAGAATCCCCAACTTTTTATAAGGAAGTTTTATTTACAAAATTACAATGTTTTCAGTCTTTCGTAGACCTGTTATTATCCCCTCTTTCATTGGTATGCTATAGTGGGAAGAGGTTTAGAGCTTTAGAATTAAAATCAAAAGATCTAGGTTTAAATCTTTCATTTAACTTCCTGACCTTAAGCAAGTGAGCCTCCTCTTAGAACCTCAGTTTCTTCACCTATGTAATGAGAGATTCTGACGACATAAGAGTGTCAAACTCCTACAGGAAGAGGACTTTTAATCTATATATAAAGATCCCTGTGGACTACATATTGATTTAATTTTACAATATGCTATGTGTGTTATTTTTCCTTATATTTTGTTATATATTTCAAATTACATTTAACCTTGTTCAGGCTGCACTCCTGCATTTTTCACACTTCTGGATTATATAATTTCAGAGGTCCCTTTTTTCTCTAAAAGTCTTTATGAGCTTCTCTAAAGCTTCCTCAAATTTAAAAAATAACAAAATTAAGTCTATTTTCTTAAAAAAAAAAAACCCTTAAATTTGTTTTTTCCCAAGTGCTCAAATTCCTTTGATGGCACCACCATCCTTCCATCATCCAGCTGCCTAAACTCATTTCATTTTAGTTCTTCTCTTGTGCTTGCCTTCCATTTCCAATCAGTTGCCAAGTCCTCTTGACTTTGCCTCCACATAATCTGCATCCATTTTCTGTTTCCCATTCCCAATGCAACCATCTTAAAACAGGCTCCCATTTCTTTTTACCTAAACATTCATTAACTAAAGAAAATTTTGAATAGTTAGCCAATTTGGATGACACTACTTAACATGACTACAAGCTAGGGCTTGTGTATGTTTGTCTCAATGTGCAGGCTCTAAACCTTGAAATCACCCATTCCTCTCTCCTGAATGTGAACTATAGCAAGAAGGAAACCCATATTTATTCCTTCTCTACATAATTTTTTTAATGTTTGTGACTCAGTCAAAGTAAGTGACTTGCCCAAGTGTCTGAGGTTGGATTGGAATTCAGATCCTTTTGTCTCTAGGGCTGGAGCTCTATCCACTGTGCCATCTAGCTACCCATGATTTTCTAGGATAATGCATATAGAATAAGAGCCTGATGAATTCTACTTCATAAAACATCTCAGCTTATTAGTCCCCATTGGATGTGTGATGCCCAATAGCTGGAAAGTGAAAATTTCTTTCAACCAACCATTTATTTTTCTGTCTGAAATCTTGACTGATTTTATCTTACATGGAATTCACCAATTCTTTTGTCTTAGTTTACTGAAACAACTAATTATTTTAGCATGACATAGATCCAGCCTAAAATTGCCTATAAGCAGGTTATTCAGGTAACTGAATTCAGGGTAACTTTCTATTGGATCTTTTACCTTTTTCTTTCCTGGTTCTTAAGTAAAAATGATTTTCTCCCTTTTTCTTTTGTTTAAGATTAAAAAGTTCTATTGAAGTAAAAGGAAGCACCAATAACAGTCTCATCTGAGGAATCCTTGATTCAAGTTAAATTCTGCGATGATCACCACCTGCTGTCTCTTATTGCTTTTTATTCAATGATAAACCCAACTTCCACTCCTTTTCAGTAAAAACACCTTTTATCTTGTTAAACAAAAAAAAGCCTCATTAGCACATTTTTTTCTTTCTCCAGGAACATTACTGGGTGTTAGCCAGTGCCAAAAAGAACTGTTATCTACCACATCTTTTAATATTCTACCTTAGCTTGAGGAAGGAACATGATAAACAAAACAATCCTTGACCTCAAGGGAAAGAAAACAAAAACCTTCATGGACAGGAAGCCATAGAAATGACTTGAATAATAAAGTTTTCCTAACTGGAAAACAAATAAATGATTTAAAGTTCAAGAAGTAAAGAAATTCTATTCCTCCAGTTTTTTTGGGGGGGGTAGGGAGGGAGAACCATTATTTGTACAGTTAAAACCTTTTTTCCTAAAATTTCAAGACCCATTTCAATACTAAGAACAATGACAAACATTATCTGCAAAATCATCCCTCTCTATATAGTATATTTTACAGGCATGGTATGATCTTTAGAAATTGTTGGCAGATTTCAAAGCTCACCCTCTTCCCTTCCATGTAACTCCACTCTCATTCCCTTCCTGATATCTCTTCTCCCCAATCTCTGATTTTATTAGTGGATATTTACCTTTTGTTATGACTAAGCCCCACCCCCAACCCCAATATCTACTTTTCAATTGTGTCATTCTAGGGAGTCCAAATGAATAACAATGGCACAGAGATAGCTTTTAATGAACTTTATTGTAACTAGGTGTTAGCATAGGGCTCAGAGTGCCAGACCTGGAATAAAGAACACATCTTTCTGAGTTCAAATCTGGACTCAGACACTAGTTCTATGACCTTAGGCAAATCATTTAACCCCATTTGCCTCAGTTTCCTCATCTGTAAAATGAGAAGAAAACAAGAATCACTTCAGTATTTTTTGCCAAGAAAATCCTAAATAGGGTCAGACAAAATTGAAAATGACTGAACCACAACAATTGTGATTCACAAGAGGAGGACTGCTACTAGCCAACAAACTGGCTATTCAGCCTCCAAGACTATCTTAGCCCTGGAAACCTTAATTTATCATGCCCTAGAGACAACTGGACAACAGAGACAGTTTGAGAGAGCAGTAGATGTTATTGAGAGCCACCGAGCCGGGAGTCATACTCTCTGCAGAGTGGAACAACATTCTAGGCTGGAAGTATCTTCAAGGAGCATGACTTTTGTCCACATAGGAAAAAAAAAAAGCTCAGGAAAAAACTAGTCCTTCCTCACAACCAAGATTTGAGCTATAGAGAGAAGCAAATCCGGGGAGACCAGCAGAGTGATGCCCCCAGTAGAGATGGTGTCCCCAGGGAGATGAGTATGAGGACTCCATGAGAATAGAGAGGACACTGGCATCCTGCAATAGAAGAAGCATGAATTTCCTTGATCACACTATCAGTGTCCTAATTCTGTGCTCACTGTTCTTACAAAAGCAGGGTGTGTTTTGGGATACTGCTTATGTTCTAGGTTTCTGGTGGGAATGTTTTGGAGAGTTTTTACCATGTGAACTTGGTAGAATACCTTTGATTTGAATAATTGTGCCAACTGATTGTCTGTTAACGGCAAGCTCACCAGTGGGGCATAGCTTTAAGAATGCTAACCATTGGAGTCTCGGGGGGCGGAGCCAAGATGGCAGAGTGAAAAGGTGACTTTCTGCCTCTCCTCCGATCTTCTCTCAAATCAACAATAAAATAAGCCTCTGAACTGATCTTCAAGTCAACGAACTCAGAAACATTTGGGCACGGCTCTCTGGATAACTTCATATCAGGTTAGTCGGACTCGGACAGAGAGATAAATAGACTACAACAGTGCAGGCCGGAAGTGAGGGTGGGACTCAGCTCGGCTCATCATGGAAGAAATTCCAAACTCCAAACTACAAATTCCAAACACCTGGAGTTTATCTGAGGCACTCGGGACACTCTGCCCTGATTGGGGACAGGTGTTCTGGCAGACTTGCCTTGTTTAAGGAGTAATTCGGACTTAGTCCTAGCCCCCACCCGCCCAGCACCTTAAATCAACTCGCCGAAGTGCCCCAGGGCAAAGCGTCTTCAGCCGAGGTTTTTTTTTACCCTACCTTAAAGAGATATCCACTCTGTCTAAAAAAAAAAAAAAAAAAAAAAAATGATGAAGAAGCAAAAGAGAGCTCTCACCATAGACAGCTTTTATCAAGGCAAAGAAACGACCTCAGATACAGAGGTTTCTTTAGACAAAAATCCAGAAAAAAACAGCAACGACCATCACTGGTCCCCGTTTCAAAAGGCCTTTCTGGAAGATTGCATAAAGAACCTCAAAAGAGAGCTGGAGGATAAATGGGAAAATAAATTGAAATCAGTGCAAGAAGGATACAGTATCTTGCAAGAAGGATATGATGCTCTGCAAAAGAGATATGAAAAAGACACCAATTTATTAAAAAATAAAATTAGTGAAGTGGAAAAAGAGTATAGTGAACAAATTGGCCAGTTACAAAAGGAACTTAAAAAGGTAACTGAAGAAAACAACACCTTAAAAATAAGAATTGAACAAATGCAAGTGAATGACTCAATAAGACTTGAAGAATCAGTCAAACAAAAACAAAAAAATGAAAAATTAGAAGAAAATATGAAATATCTCCTAGGAAAAACAACTGACTTAGAAAATAGATCTAGGAGAGACAATCTAAGGATTATTGGACTTCCTGAAAGCCATGATCAAAAAAAGAATCTAAACGCTATCTTCCAGGAAATCCTGAAAGAAAACTGCCCTGAGATTGTAGAATCAAAGGGCAAAATCAGCATTGAAAGAATTCACCGATCACCTCCTGAAAGAGACCCCAAAATTAAAACCCCAAGGAATATCTTGGCTAAATTTCAGGACTATCGCACCAAGGAAAAGATTCTGCTAGCAGCTAGAAAGAAACAATTCAAATACCAAGGATCAATAATTAGAATCTGTCAGGATCTGTCAGCTTCCACACTGAAGGATCGAAGGGCCTGGAACCAGATATTCCGAAGGGCAAAGGAACTTGGATTACAGCCAAGAATAACCTATCCAGCTAGAATGAGCATTATCCTCCAGGGAAGAAGATGGTCATTCAATGATATAGGTGAATTTCACCTATTTCTAATGAAAAGACCGGATCTGAACAAAAAATTCGACACCCAAACACAGAACTCAAGAGATGCATAAAAAGGTAAAAAGGAAAGGACTCTTGAGAACTTTATTTTTACTAGGGGGATACTCAAAGTTTGGGGGTATAATTAACTAAATATTACTTTGATAATATGAAAAAGAGAACTAGAGGGGAAAAGGTTGTCATACTGGGGAAAAGAGGGAAAAAGTGGTAAAATAAGATCTAAAAAAAAAGGAGGTAAAAACAAGGTAAAATCACTTGAAGAGTCAAAGAAAACCTAATATAATTGAGAGAAAGAGGGGAGGGAGACGAGCACTGTGTAAATCTTACTCTCATCAGGTTGGGCTCTAAAAGTGTATATCAGACATTTGATTTCACATAGAAACTTGTCTGTTGCTAGAGGGAAGTGGGAGGGAAAGGAGGAAAAGTAAGGGACAAACTAATAGAAGGGAAAATAGAAGAATCAGGGGAAAAGAGTAAAAACAGGGGGAAGGGATCTAAAGGGTGGAGTATTGTTTGGGGGAGGGGGTCATCAAAAACAAAGTACTGAGGAGGGGGGAAGGGAGAAAGGGGAAAGGAAAGGGGAGTATTGTTTGGGGGAGGGGTCATCAAAAGCAAAGTACTGAGGTGGGGGGAAGGGAGAAAGGGGAAAGGAAAGGGGAAAACATAACTTGGGTAAATAAGATGGCAGGAAATAAAGAATTAGTTATTCTATCTGTGAATGTGAATGGGATGAACTCTCCCATAAAGCGGAAGCGGATATCAGACTGGATTAAAAACCAGAATCCCACAATATGTTGTCTACAAGAAACACATCTAAAACATAGTGACACATATAGGATGAAGGTAAAAGGCTGGAGCAGGACCTATTATGCTTCAGGCGAACAAAAAAAAGCAGGGGTAGCAATCCTTATCTCAGATCAAGTAAAAGCCAAGATAGATCTAATCAAAAGAGATAAGGAAGGAAACTATATTTTATTAAAGGGTACCATAGACAATGTAGCAATATCTATACTAAATATATATGCACCAAGTGCAATAGCACACAAATTCCTAGGGGAGAAATTAAGAGAGATTCAAGAAGAAATAGACAGCCAAACGATACTAGTGGGGGATCTCAACCTTGCTCTCTCAGAATTAGATAAATCAAACTACAAAATAAATAAGAAAGAAACTAGGGAGATAAACCAATTATTAGAAAAGTTAGGTATGACAGATCTATGGAGAAAGTTGAATGGAGACAGTAGGGAGTTTACTTTTTTCTCAGCAGTCCATGGAACCTATACAAAAATTGACCATGTATTAGGGCATAAAAACCTTAAAATCAAATGCAGAAAGGCAGAAATAGTAAATGCATCCTTTTCAGATCATGATGCAATAAAAATCACATGCAATATGAGGCCAGGAGAAAATAAACCAAAAGGTAATTGGAAATTAAATAATCTAATCCTGAAGAATGAATGGGTGAAAGAGCAAATCATAGACACAATCAATAATTTCATCCAGGAGAATGACAATAAGGAGACAACATACCAAAATTTGTGGGATACGGCCAAAGCGGTTTTAAGGGGCAATTTTATATCTCTAGATGCTTACTTGCATAAAATAGAGAAAGAAAAGATCAATGAATTGGGCTTATTATTAAAAAAACTAGAAAAAGAACAAATTAAAAACCCTCAATTAAATACCAAATTGGAAATTCTAAAAGTAAAAGGAGAAATTAATAAAATCGAAAATAAGAAAACTATTGAGTTAATAAATAAAACTAAGAGTTGGTTCTATGAAAAAACTAACAAAATAGATAAGCCTTTAGTTAATTTGATAAGAAAAAGGAAAGAGGAAAATCAAATTGTTAGTCTCAAGAATGATAAGGGAGAACTTTCCTCCAATGAAGAGGAAATTAAAGCAATAATTAGGA
>JAJPUD010007018.1:19135-67896 GCA_023553655.1 Myrmecobius fasciatus
GGAATATTATTGTTCTGTAAGAAATGACCAGCAAGATGATTTCAGAGAGGCCTGGAGAGACTTACATGAATTGATGCTAAGTGAAATGAGCAGAACCAGGAGATCATTATACACGGCAACAACAGTACTATATGACAATTAATTCTGATGGGCATGGCTCTCTTCAACAATGATATGTTTCAAACCACCTCCAAATGTTCACTGAAGAAAGCCATATACACCCAGAGAGAGGGATGCGAAATGTGGACCACAACATAACATTCTCATACTCCTTGATTGATGTTTGCTTACATTGTGTTTCCTTTATCTGATATATCGTTTGTGTAGATAAGATTTTTCTTGCACAACAATGATAAGTTTGGAAATATGTATACATATATTCGATTTGCCAAGATTTTAACATAATTAACATGTAGTGGATATCCTGCCATCTAGGGAAGGGGTGGGGAAGTTGGGGGGAAAAATTTGTAACGGAAAGCTATGTAAGGGTTATTGCTGAAGAATTACCCACACATATGTTATGTAAATAAAATAAAATAAAAAAATGAACTATAAAAAAATAAAAAAAATAAATACTTTTTGCCTGCCTAGCTGCCTGTTCTTCTAACTTCATAAAGCCTTGTTATTGTTGTTGTTCAGTTTTTTTACTCACATCCAACTCTTCATGACATCATTTGAGGTTTTCTTGGCGAAGATACTGGAGTGGTTTGCCATTTCCTTCTCCAGTTCATTTTAGAGATGAGGAAACTGAGGCAACAAGATTAAATGACTTGATCAAGCTATTAAATATCTAAGGCCAGATTTTGAACCCAGGAAGATGAGTCTTTCTGCCTCCAAATATGATATGCTAACCACTGCAACACCAGATCTATGATATATTAAAGAGAAATCATTAACAACCCCTCCAGATACCAGGACCATGTAAAGAACTTTCCCTCAGATGAATGCATTGAGAGAATGAAGACAGAACAGTGACTTAGATAACATTTTGAACCAGCAGCTAATTTGTACATTACTGGTTTTACAGTTTAAAGAGGCGAATTGACAAAATCATAAAACAAATAAGTGTTTGAGGATGACAGGAATATTATGTAGGGTGCCTCCAAAGTTTCAATGCAGTTTTAGGCTCCATTGAGACTTTGGGGAACACCTTACATAAGGTCTTTTGTGCTGGTAGATGTTTATCTGGAGTTTTACCTCATAAAATAAACATCAGATATCAGCCACCAGGAAGCCCTAATTTAAAGCATTGGAGGAGGTGTAAAAAGTCAGAGAAGAAAGTTGTGAGAACTATAGAAAGAAATAGATAGGAATAAGCAAAAATAAGCAAGGCACAGGAAGAGTTACAAGAATCCAGAGACAGAATAAAGGACTCTGACTGAGATAACAGGTTTTGGGGTGCTTTGTTAGAACTTGCTAATTGGAGGAAAGGTATTGCTTTGCTGATTGGCTGGAGAAAGGCTATAGCAGCTGCTAGAAACTCATTAGAAGAGAGCTAAATCCTGTTGCTGTGTAATAATTAGAACCTATTGTTCTTTATTGCTTTCAACAGTCTGAGAGAAGGAAAATTTTCTTTGAGTTTCTATGTTGCCTTCTCTTGCCCTGTAAAATTTGAGAAGCAGAGCACGGGTGGAAAAACAGGTTCCCTATCTCTTTTCCTATAATTTGTCATTGTTAAGAGAAGAGGGGTGGAACTGATTAGACAAAGTAGATCTCCTGCTGTTTACAGATTTGAAGATCTTGATCATTCTCTTTTTTTCTTGACAATCTACTAAGAGTGGATGTTGAGTGGGGGGAAGAGCTTGTCACTGCTTCATTGGCTTAAAAGCAGAAGAGTAATGTTTTGTCCAAGAAGGGGACAATGAGGACCTAAAAAGGAGGCATTAACTGTGAAATGACGATCTTTGGTATAAATTATTTCTGAAGAGATCAAAGAAGCGTTGAGTTTTCACTTCTCTTGGGCACATGGACTTCTCAATTCATGTGTGTCTCTGGTAGATCTCTATAAGTATGTGCCCAGACTCCCAACAGACATTTTATACATTAATGAGACAATTTGACCCAATTTATGAGATGGAATGTTATTTTGTAATTATTCCTATTCTGATTTTTTATTAAATAAATGTTATGATCCCTGCTATTAATTTGTAATAAGTGAAAGTTAGTATTATAAATTATTTTATTATACCATTAACTAAATGTTTTATTTTAATAGTGGAGTCATGATGTCTGATTTATTATAAATGGGAAAAATAGGAGTTGGGGCTCAAGAACATTGCAATAAAATAGTAGGAAAGAAAGGATGGAAGGATAGAAGGAAGGAAGGAAGGAAGGAAGGAAGGAAGGAAGGAAGGAAGGAAAAAAGGAAAGAGGGAAGGAAGAAAAAGGAAGAAAGAAAAGAAGAAAGGAGGGGAGGGAAGGAGGGAGGGAAGATACAGTAGAGTTGATTGTCAAATTTGCAGTGTGAACATTTAGACTTTGGGAATTGGTAAATGCTAAAAATCAGGAATTGATTTATTTATTCATTAATTGCAAAAACTTAAAGAAGTCATAGAGAAAATATTTAATTCAAATTCAACTTAATAGTATGCTGGAAGTTTTTTGGGGAGGGCAGTGGGGTATGGACAGTTAGTTGTTAAACATTTACCAGCATGACCTTACTACATGTAAAATAAGAGTAGCCTTCTAAAGCCCCCTCCAGTCTTAAATCTTTGATATTCTGATTCTCTCTCTCTAGCAGTCTAAGATGGCTATATATCTTTCCTTTTGTCCACTGGCTGTGCATTTGCACACTGTTTTGATTAAGGATTTGTTTGAAAGTCTCTGAAGCCTGAAAACAGCGGAGGCCCAACTGGGTTTTCACATATGTACCTATTATCTAAAGAAACAGCATCTGCTTCAATTATGCTAACATTCCTGTCCTCCAACCAGAATGGAAAAGAATAAACTACTTTCTGCATAATGACCATAAAAACAGTAGAGCAAATTATGCTAATTTAAACAAATTCACACCAGTGAGCAGAGTAAACAGCTAGCTGGCTTTGTTCAGGGGACAGACAAAATCCTTCTCATTTGATTGGTTTCATATTTTTGAAGACTCTTTTGTGTGAAAATGATCTGAAAATTACATGAAGATTATTACACACAACCTTTTCCTAAAGAAAAAAAATTACCACTATTCCCCATATGGCCAAGTTTTGCATTATCAAATGGCAATGATCTCATTTTCCTATTGTCATCTCCAATTTGTTGTTGCTGTTTTTCTCAAGGTCCAACAATAATAACACATCTTACATTTCTATAATGCTTTAAGCTTTGCAAGGGACTTTCTTCACAATCTTATTGTAATAAGAAATAGCACAAGTGGAAAAACCCATTTTACATATGAGGAAACTGAAGCTCAAGAGTTTAAATATTCTTGGTTACACTGTCAGTTTGCCTTGAGACTATCATCCTATGTCTTAGTACAATTTCTTCATCCAAGCATAGTTCCTACATTTTTCTTAAAGAGTTAAATTATTCAGCTTTGAAATATATAACAAGGGAGTCTTTGGGTCACTAAGCATGGTTTAAAACCAGCAAATATCCTCAACAATTCCAAATAATCTATTGCCAGGTCCCATGGAATCTATTGGATAGGTTTAAAAGGCTTATGTGCTTAAACATGACACCTCTTTCTATATTGGAGAATGCTCCTTTCCATTCCAAGGGACAAGATCAATAGTTGGAAACTTAGTAAACTCTCTCATTTTTGTAGCAATTTAGTAATTACAGTGATTTTCTTATAAGAATTCTGTCATATTGGTAATGACAAGAATTCATCCAAAGCTCTGAATCTCTGAATCTTGGGTTTATCGACCCACCTATAGTCAAAATACTTAGCCAATGTCAGTGGCAAGATGCAGCCCCAGATCTTCTGACTCTAAGTCTAGTACTTTGCTCAAAATCCCTGATGATCTCTCAGTTTTAAGTTAAATTCATAAAAACAAAAGGAACCTCTCATGGTTGATACCCCCACTGGTCTAAGCTCATGCTTAGAATTTCAGAAAAACTTCTTACAGGCTTGATTCAGAAAGGTAGAGCACTAGAGCAAGAATCAAATTGTCTGGAAACCTGCCAAGGAATTGAAAAGATCACAAATGTTAGAACTAGAAGAAGCTTTAGAGATTATCTACTGGAATAGATTTTAAATCAGCTCATTTTCAAAAGATGGAAACGCAGATCCAAAGTAGAAAAGTGACTTCACCTAATGTGACCCTGGAAATTATAACTATGTTCTGAGTAGTAGGGGTAGTGAATACTTTAAAATGGCTGTTTATACTCAAATTTGCACTATTTGAAGTTATAATTAAGTAAATATGATTATTGGTTCCAGCCCAGTGAAAATTTTCAGTACGAATTCAAATACTGTGACCACTTTAGGAGATTCATTATTCACACTAGCTATTAGGGCAAAGAAAAGATGAAACAAGTGTCCTAAATCCCAGTCCATTGCAGCAATGTGCTATGATGGAATCTTGGATTTTGAGTCAGTGTCACTTCAGATATTGACTGTCTATGGGATCCTGAATAAGTCACCAATCACTCTAAGTCTTAGTTTTTACAACTCTATTTATAATGGATAGGAACTGAGCATGTGATTTTATTGGTATAGAAAACTCTCAGATGAGGAAATTCCCTCAGCTCCTTCCTAGCTTATAGAGAGTTAATTAACTAATATACTAAAGAGTAAATGACTTACAAGGGGATGATAGCCATTAAGTATCAGAAGCTGGTCTTTAAAGCCAGGTCTTCCTGGATTTAAAATATTTCTCTGCCATTATAAAACTCTGCCTCTTTTAAGATTACTACTACACACATATGGATATATATGTATATATATATACATACATAAATATGTGCATGTGTATACATATGTAGATAGACAGATTGATAGATAGATAATTTCCCTTGATCCTCTCAACAACCCTGGTAAATTGTTAGATAAGTGCTATTACTTCCCCCGTTTTAGAGATAAGAAAACTGAGGCATGTTTCACCATGATCACTCAATTAATAAGTGTCTGAGGCATTATTAAAACAGTTCATTCATTCTTACTCCAAGTCTACTATGCCACCTAGAAGTCTCTCCTATGTTACACTTAATACCTACCTCACAGACTTGTGAACACCAAATGACATAATGTTTATGCAGCACTTTGCAAAACTTTGCAAAACCTCAACTGCTGTATAATTGCTAGCCAAAAAAGTCTAATTTCAATTATACTGAATGACTTCGAAGAACGTTGCCTTTGACCAGTATTTCTAAAAGCCAGAACATTGTTCAAGACACTGGATATGTGTCTAGATATTTTAGCCCAAGGCATTTCTCTTTTTTGAAAAAAGACTTTTAGATTCTATCATGTCATCCAAAAACAAATAACTTCATAAAACTATTATATAGAAAATGAAAAAGTTGGAATAAGGCTAGGAACTCTGTTCTGAGATGCTGAATCTCATTAAAAATGTGATTATTGGCCATGATGTTACTTTTCCTTATGTCCAAAATACTTAAAAAATGCTCCATTTCTAGGCTGAGTGAACAAAGATGTTATCACATTTATTAAGATTGCACAATACAAGCTTCTAATATAGTAACACAGTACAGACATATAGCATATTGGGACTGTTGTAAATTCTTTCAAGCTTGGCAGTCTTAAGATTGGAAATGTTTCCATATGACTGATAAACTTCAAGCCAGTGTTCATATAGGAAATCATTATCCCTGAAAATATCGTGGTTTTAACTTGCTTAACTATGTCTTCCATAAAGGAAAAGAATGGCTAAAAACTGAAACTTCGGGAGAATGTATTTCACAGTTCTAACATGTCCATACAAAGGGTGACTTAATGCTGTGAATACCCTTACAGCCAACCTAGCAGTACAAGATTGGCTGTGTTCTTTTTTCTTGAATTGTATGTAATTTGTGCTTCTTCCCCCTCCTTTCCCATAATGGACAAAACATGTTCTTATTCCATTTGTTATTATTGTTTTTGGTGGTACCCAACTTTTCTTGACCCCATTTATGATTTTATTGGCAAAGATACTGCAGTAGTTTTCCATTTCCTTCTCCAACTCATTTTGTAGATAAAGAAATTGACACAAATAGGCTTAAGAGACTTGCTCAGGGTCTCACAGCTAACAAATGTCTAAACCCAGATTTGAACTCGGGGGCATGAGTCTTCCTAACTTCAGACCTGGTACTTTGTCCACTGCCCCACCTATTTGTCATAGATGCTCTCTTGCAGGCCACAGTAGACTGGAAATCTGATCTGTTTATACTGGCTGGCTTATTATGAGATTGATAGTAAAAGGCTACTCTGTCTGAGAAAAGGGAAGTGAGAAAGCATCATAACCCCAGAATTATAATCTTTAAAATGACAAATCTATCTTTCCTTTCTTTTCTTTTAAACTCTTCTGGTGACCACAGATCATCCAAAGCCATTGACTAGGGATAGGGGGAAGAGCTTTGGTTTGAGGGTTCTTTATTTTGCCAAAGGCTCTCCTCATCAATCATGGAGGTGAGAATAATCATAGAAACAATTCAAGTAATGAGTAGCAGTGGGACCTTGTAGTAGAGTGGAAAGAATTTGCTCTCAGAAGACAATCTCACATCTCAGCTCTTCTACTTCCCAGCATTATAATGTTGTATAAACCATCTTGTTTGCACATTGCATTTTCCTCACTTTAAAATGGAGAAGATAATTCTTCTACTATTTAACTAATAGGGTGATAGTAAGGCTCAAAAGAAATTATATGAATGAAAATGCTTTGCTATGTGCTATTTTATTAATAAGAGTATGGGATAATGGGCTCTATCCTGTGGTCATTGCTACTGACCTCCAAATCCAGGTGACAGAAGGTTCTCATCCCAGACAGAGAATAAAAAGCTTAAAGAGCCTCAGACTTATCAAACTAAAAGATTTTAAAAGTTCTTATTGTGAGAAAGAGGAATAAATGTAAGATTTCTGAGTTCATGAGGAAAATTCCTCCCCCAATGTGCTAGAACTTATATTTTTTAAAAAGTCAAGCCAAGTCTTGGATTGGTTTAAGTCAGTCCCCAGGTAGTTCATGTTGGAAGAAAATGAAATTCTTGTAGTTTATTCAACAGTTAACAAAAGCGAATTTACTTAACCGTAACAGAGAAAGATATTCAACAAGGATAGGATGAGGACAACTGAAGTTAATTCAGTTGAATGAAACTCTCCTGCTTTCACTGCCCAAGTATCAAAGAGGAAGTCTGGGGCTTTTGTGACTTTTTGTGCTGGGCAAAGAGGAAATGACCCTTTAATATCCAGAGCCAACTAAGCAGAAGAATAAGCTTTGCCTCAGAGTAAATACAAAATAGTGGTTGTTATCATTTTGGTCAGAAACTCTGAAGGTTATTCCCCTCTTCCTCTCACTCCTCCCCCCAGATTGATTTTTTTTTTGGATTAGGTAAAAAAGGCCATGCTTTGGCTCATTTCTTTTTTTTCCTAGCCTGAATTACTGAATTACTGAATGGACTGTTGCCTCAGTATAACTGAGACCTATTGGAAACTTTAGCTTAAAAATGGCCAAAATCTCCCACTGCATCTAGGGCCAGTCATTCTGGTTTAATGGCCATCTTCTATATCTGGCCTTTTGAACCTAAATCTCTCTGGAGGAGAAAAGTTAGGCAGGCGATCTTGCATAGTCCATCCTCACTTAAATCCAATTCATTTACATGTGATGGCATAATTTTCCTAAAGTTCTCTTTGAGAACAAGGACAAATAACAAAGCTAACTCTCATTGAAGGGAAGAGTTGTGATGATGTTTTCACTGAAGGCATAGAGAATGAAGCAATTTCCTTCAGATCACAGAGTCAATAGATATTAGAAACAGAATTTGAAACCACATTTTTCTGACTGTGCCTAGCTCTCTATCCACTGCACAATGCTACCAAGATTACAAGTAAGTAACCTTGTGCAATGTGCATTATCACCAGAGTCAGAGAGCCCAAATTTATATTTCACTTCAGAATAGGAGGCAGAATAGGATTCAGTTCATTTTCATTCAATAAATATTTGCAAAAGCAACTAGTATGAAATACAAAGACAAATGGACTGGTCTATGTCCTCTAGAAGCTAGAATCTCCTTGAGGAGATGCTATATACTCAAATAATGATATTACAAATTAAAATGCAATGAGTGAAACCTGATGCTGTGATGTCAATGTGTGACAGTGAAGAAGTCATGAGTCCTAATTTTATTCACCACAGTAAATCTAAACTTTGACTCAAAAGAAGTCATTTTGGTTTTTGTTTTGGTTTGGTTTTGTTTTTGAGATCAAAGCTTTTGGCTATGCTACAAATCAAACTTGGACTCTTCTCAAAATCCATAACCTTGTGATTGAGAAAAACAGACCATCTCATTTGCCATTGAATCTCTATTTTACAAAGAATTTCAGAGTTGTAGAAAACCCCAGAGACAAAGTATTTCAATCCTTATAATTTGAAATAAAGAAGAAACTACATGTGAACCAAAAAACATCCTATATACATGCTTCTTCCACTGAAGCATATACACACTTGAGTATGTCTTTTTTTGCTCCCAATATAGTAATAACCCTAAAACACAAAAAACCTATGATTTCATCAGAATGAGGATTTCAATGTCTCTTTTTGTCTCCTCACAATAATAGTAATAATAATAACAATAACAACAATAATTGTCTTGGCTGAAGGGCCATGAAGGAAGCAGTGCAGCCCAGGCCCATCCACCCACTCACCATAAGGCCACTGCAGGTACTCATGTCTAGCAAGGTCTTCATCCAGCAAGACTATAGCAGTAGCATCTGTTACCTGTTCAAGACCAAATCCCCTGACAAATGGCAGAACAGAATTAACCAGCAGAGATTTGAAGAAACAATTCATCCTCTAAATAACCTTTTTGCAGAAGTAGAAAAACTTGGGGGCCAATCTTACCTTGAAGATTATTTAGCTTATTTGACAAAAAATATACTATCTTTTTCTGCATGGAAATACATTATGAAAAGGTTATGAAGAAAATTACTAAATAAATTCAGGAACAGAATGAGAAAATTTATGTTCCCCAGAGCCTTCTTCTGACAGACCCAAATGAGAGAGGACTTCCTGTTACTGACTGCCATTTATGAAGACAGAAGTATAGCACTGAAAGCTAAACCATGGAGTCTAAAAGTCCATCTCAGAATGGGACTCTCTTCTGTCCCCCATTCAATGGTACAGTGTCCCCTACTTTCTCTCCAAGCATCATTCATTGTATTTGCTGCCAGAGCCACCGTGGCATTCTACTTGAAGAACTAACTTTCTAAAATTTTGCTTCTTAGATGACACCTATTTACTCAGCATTTTCTTTGTGTCTTAAAAATGTACAGGACTCTGTAATCAATGTAGTTATTTCACTTTATATATATATATAAGCAATTTAATAAGAATGAGCTGTGTATATCAGCCCAATACTAAATCTATTTCTTATCTAACAACATAACTGTTGGTTCTGCTTGATATTTATGGGACCATCTGTAGTATATGTTCTTTTTTTTTTTTAATTTCAGCAAGTCATGTCCAGTTTTGATTTCATCTCCCCTGAACTGAAGAATGTTTTTTTCTTCTGGTCATGGTTTTATATGAGGGGTAAGCTATGACTGTGGCCTGCTGACATATCTCCCAAATCTCAAGGAACTCACAGGATTGCCAAAAGATCTGTTTCTACTGTTAGTTTCTCATATCAAAGCTTATTGGAAAGATAATATATAATGGAATTTTTAAAATAGCACTTGTTACTAAGTGAACTCATATTTAATGTGATTTCTAGTTATCTTGATACTCCTTGGAAAATTTTATGTCATTACTGCATTGTCATGAACATTGGGAGGATACAGTATGTGTTGCTTATTTTATTATAATTATATAAGCACAATAAAATGAATGCTAAACCATGAGACCTGTAGATATCCTTGTTCTGTCCCTCAATGTGAATAAGCAAGCATAATGAGCATTTTCATTACTGTTTTATTATAAACAACTTATAGATAAAATAATTTGGCAGGAATAATACTGTATTGCTCAATTTTAACTATTTCCACTGGCAAAATTTATGAATCATAAACTTTTCTTGAATTCAGTATTCAGTATGCACATAAATCTTGTATCACTTCAGGTAAAATAATATTAATGTTTCCTGAATAAACTTCCCAAAAATCTAAATTAATTTGTCTTTTTCTTCTGCCTATATTCTTCAGAACAGTGTTTTCCATGACCTTGAAAATGAGTTAACCATTATGGTTTGAGAGCACTATTCTTTGGAAAGATCTAAAGAATTTACTAAAAAAGAATGGGTGCTAATACTGGTTCTAATTTTCCATATTTAACTTTTGTTATGGATTTGTTAGTTATTGACCTAAATCCCAGAGAATTTTTTGATATTTTAATTGTCTAAAGCATTTTGGGGAGTCTGAGCTAAGATAATGAAGTAAAGGAAGGAACTTGCCCAATCTCTCCACCAGACTACTACAAATTCCTTTAAATAATAACTCTAAACAAATTTTAGAACATCAGAGCACCCAAAAAGACAGAGTAGAACATTTTCTAGTCAAAGGCAACTTAGAAGCTCAGCAGTAAAAGATCTATGGCACCAGGATGGGAGTACAGTGTGCAGTCCTGGTGTGGGCCAGCCAGTGCAGACCAGGACCCAACTGGGACTGGCCCCAACCCAAGCTCTGAATCAGCAGCAGGGCTGGAAACTTCCAGATCTCCCAGCCCAGAGATGCCAAAGAGGATTTGAAAGGTCGGCAGAAAAGAGGGATTATGGTCAGGTCCCTAGAAGGATCTCTGAAAACAGTTGCACAAACTCCTGAAGTTTGGGACAATGTATCCTCCACTCTGTAAACAGAGACCTACTTTAACTGAGTTAAAAGCTAAGTAATAGGGCTAGGAAACTGAGCGGACAACAGAAAATCATTTTGACCATTGAAAATTATTATGGTGATAAAACACACACTCAGAAGATGATAAAATCAAAGCTCCTACATCCAAAGTCTCCAAGAAAAATAAGAATTGGGAAGAGCTCAAGGGGAATTTTGAAAATCATATAAGAGAGATAGAGGAAAAATAGGAAAAGAAGAGCAGTACAAAAGGAAATACAAAAAGCTAATAAGAAGACAAAAAAGCAAAATTGGTTAATTGGAAAAAGGAGTATGAAAGTTCACTAAAAATAATTTGAATCAAACAAGTGGAAACTAATGACTTTATGAGATACAATAAAGCAAACCCCCCCAAAATGAAAAAAAGTGAATTATTTCATTGGGAAAACAATTGGCCTGGAGAATAGACCAAGAAGAGATAATTTAAAAATTATTGATCTACCTGAAAGCCATGATCAAAAAGAGTCTGGATATCATCTTTCAAGGAACTACTAAGGAAAACTGTCCTGAGGTTCTAGAACCAGAGGGTAAAATAGAAATGGAAAGAATCTACCAAGCATCTCCTGAAAGAGATCCCTCCAGAAAACCTTTTCTTTGGGTTTTTTCAATAGCCTATAACAGTATGTCTATCTACCTATCATACCCATTGCAATAACTTTACTCAAATTAATTTTGGATATTATAATTATAATTATATATATACATATTAATGCATTAATAAAACTTTTTTTTTGCTGAGACAATTGGGGTTAAGTGACTTGCCCACGTTTACAGAGGTAGGAATGGTTAAGTGTCTGAGACCAGATTTGAATTTATATCCTCCTGATTTCAAGGCTGGTGCTCAATCCACTGCACCACTTAGCTGCCCCAATAAAACTTTTTAAAAATAAATTGTCTTTTATGTTTGCTTGATGTCAAAAAATTTTGTTATCTATGGCATGATAATTTACAAAGTACTTCCCTCACAACAACTTCATGTGCTAAAACAAATATTTTTATGCACATCACTCCCATCTCTGAGATCTGTCTGTCTACTGAGTATTCCATTCCTCAGATTTCCCACAGATGTTTAGACTATTGCTTCTCTCAGGGTTCTACAGGGTTTCTGGTACTTCCCCTTGCGAGATTTGGGGTTTCCGGTACTATTATCTATATGCTTTCACTGGGATTTATTCTCTGTTAACAATCAACTAATTAATCATTAATTTGGTCTTGGAAAAAGGATTTTGCAAGAAGCCTAGCAAGGATATAAGACATATATCCCATCCTTTCAAACAAGATGTATACTTTCTACTTGTACAAAATCCCCGGTAAGAACTTCACATGCTTTCTTTTTCTTTTTCTTTTTTCTTTTTTTTTTTTTTTGGCTGAGGCAATTGGGGTTAAGTGACTTGCCCAGGGTCACAGACCAGATTTGAACTCAGATCCTCATTACTTCAGGGCTGGTGCTCTATCACTGCACCATCTAGATGTCACCCAGCTGCCCATTCACATGCTTTCTTAATGAATACTGGGAATAGGGATAAGGGAGAGAATATAGAAATCAAAATTTTAAAAACAAATGTAAAAAATTGTTTTAAATGTAACTTGTAGGAAAATAAAAATATTAAATAAATAAATAAATTTGAAATTAATAACAGATTTAAACATAGAGTAAGAAGTATTGTACAAGTTTCACATAGAGATAAAAATTATGGCCAAGGAATATCTTCCAACTCCTGGCTCTGGAAATCTTTATTTCCCTTTTTAGATTCGTCATGACGTTCATTTAGACATGTTTCTCTGCTGCAAGGGTCATATGTATCTGTTACAGGTTGCTCTTCTACTGATCCAGTATGCTCTCTGATGGACCAAGCCATTCTGTTGCTAGTGATAATCTTTTTCTCCTTTTTACTCAGGTACCAGGAAAGTTAATCCCAGTTGTCACCCAGATGTTATACTGGCTCTTTGCCTGACTTGGTGGTTGTTAAGAATGAGTGCTCATATGTTATTCCAAAATCTCTCTAGATAGTTCAGTATCTGGATACTGTTTTCTCAATGTTTCTGCTTGGTCACTTCCTAACTTTGGTGGCTACTCCTACTATTTTTATGAGCTTTTCTAGAATTTGTTTACCAGTGAGATCTATAGTACACTTTGGATCTCTCATACTTAAAAGGGCTCCAAATACTCTCATCTCAGAATAATCATTCACCTAAGATCAGAAAAGAAGAAACATAAAAACATAGATGTTTGATTTGTTCATGGACACATGGCAACCAGGTGGAAGAATGAGGTTAATTGTTATGCTTCCAACTGCCCAGTTCTGCTACAATGGCTGACAAGAAGGAAAAGCTTTAAAAATAAGTAGAACCTTTATTTTTGTATACATACTCATTTCTGGTTCAGTTGCATCTGAATTAGTATTTATTCTAGTTCCATAGTCAATTAGAAGATTTGACTACCACAGTACTAATCCTTAAGTCTTTCATGGTTAAAAACTTTCCTCAAAATTTTCATGTGACTGATTGTAGAAGAAAGCAGAGAATATTTCTTCATACTTTAAGAACTTAGCCCTATAAACTAGCCCAGCCATATCACATGAGAATTTCAAAATTAGGAACACTAAGGTTCAGAACTGAAATTATCCTTTTTAAACTGTTCAACAGGTTTTTTCAATTCCTTTTTCTATTTCTTCCTGCTGAGTGATGTTGTATTTTTTTAAATGCTGGGGGATTTTACTTTGAAAAAAATGTATCATTTTATTTATACACTTTAAAAGTTGTACATTGAAACTACTAATACAGGCAGAAACTAGGCATTGACCCACACCTAACAGCATATACCAAGATAAGGTTGAAATGGGTTCATGATCTAGACATAAAGAATGATATTATAAACAAACTCGAAGAACATAGGATAGTTTACCTCTCAGATCTGTGGAGGAGGAAGGAATTTGTGACCAAAGAAGAACTGGAGATCATTATTGATCACAAAAGAGATAATTCTGATTATATTAAATTAAAAAGGTTTTGTACAAACAAAACTAATGCAACCAAGATTAGAAGGGAAGCAATAAACTGGGAAAACATTTTTACATTCAAAGGTTCTGATAAAAGCCTCATTTCTAAAATATATAGAGAATTGATTCAAATTTGTAAGAATTCAAGCCTTTCTCCAACTGATAAATGGTCAAAGGATATGAACAGAAAATTTTCAGATGAAGAAATTGAAACTATTTCTAGTCATATGATAAGGTGCTCCAAATCACTATTGATCAGAAAAATTCAAATTAAGACAACTCAGGGATATCACTAAACACCTCTCAGATTGTTTAAGATGATAGAAAAAGATAATGACAGATGTTGGAGGGGGTGTGGGAAGACTGGGACACTAACACATTGTTGGTGGATCTGTGAAGAGATGCAACCATTTTGGGGAGCAATTTGGAACTATGCTCATAAACTAATTAAACTGTGCATATCCTTTGACCCAGCAGTGTTTCTACTGGAAACATATCCCAAAGAGATCTTAAAGGAGGGAAAGGGACCCACATGTGCAAAAATTTTTGTGGCAGCCCTTTTTGTAGTGGCTAGAAACTGAAAAATAAATGGATGCCCATCAGTTGGAGAATGGCTGAATAAATTATGGCATATGAATGTCATGGAATATTATTGTTCTGTAAGAAATGACCAGCGGATGATTTCAGAGAGGCCTGGAAAGACTTACATGAACTGATACTAAGTGAAATGAGCAAAACCAGGAGATCATGATACATGGCAACAACAAGATTATACGATGATCAATTCTGATGGACATGGTTCTCTTCAACAGTGAGATGATTCAAAGCAGTTTCAATTATTCAGTGATGAAGAAAGCCATCTACACTCAAAGAGAGACCTGTAGGAACTGACTGTGGTTCACAACATAGCATTTTCACTGTTTTTTATTGTTATTTGCTTGCATTTTATTTTGCTTCTGTCTCTTTTTTTTATTGGTTTGATTAGATTTTTCTTGTGTGGTATGATAATTGTATAAATATGTATGCATATATTGGATTTAACATATATTTCTACTCTGTTTAAAATATATTGGACTGCTTGCCATTTAGGGGAAGGTATGGGAGAAGGGGAGGGGAAGGGGAATTGAAACACAAAGATTTGCAAGAGCTAATGTTGAAGAATTGTCCATGCATATGTTTTGAAAAATAAAAAGCTTTAATAAAGAAAAAAAAAGAAACTACTAATACAGTTCTGTAAAATCTACTTATTACTGGAAGAACTGCCAGGGACAAGGGAGATTGCTACCTTTTTTGGCTGATCATTAGAAAAAATTAGAGGAATAAACAAAAACACATATTTTTTTTAATTTTAAGGAACTTTTTACAGGTTTTTTATAATTTTTTAATATTTTTATAAATATATTTTAAAATATTTTATAAATAAATAGAAATATATATTTTATAAATATAAAAACACAACAAGGGGCAGCTAGGTGGTGCAGTGGATAGAGCACCAGCCCTGAAGTCAGGAGGACCTGAGTTCAAATCTGGTCTCAGACACTTCCTAGCTGTGTGACCCTGGGCAAGTCACTTAACCCCAATTGCCTCAGCAAAAAGCAAAAAAAAAAAAAAAAAAAAACACACAACAAAAAGTTCAGGTTATTTATTTAAATTCTATATTAGGGAAAAGTATTACTCACTTCTAAAAAGAATGTTCCTTGAAATTAGGGCCATCTTTGGTCCTGATCTATATTATCTGTAGTTCTTTCTCTCTATTTATTGAGTGTTTTGGTCTTCAAGGATCTCAGAAGTTGTTCAGGCAATGGAGCTACAAACTTTCAATGAACCCTAATTGACCTGAACCAATGCATTATCTGATTATTTCCAACTTGATCTAAGATTTGAAAACTCTTAAACCCAGTCAATGTCAGAGCAATACAAATGCTACCTGGCCACTGATTGGAGTTTTTTTAGTAGACAGCTGATGGCCCTACACCCTATCTGCTGGCTAGGAACCTCTGCAAGTGCACAGTCACAGAGCTGTACCACAGTCAGCAATTCCTGCTCTTGTTACTCAGCTGACTTATAGGGTCATTCCCAAGGATAAAAAAAGTGAACTATAGACTGACCCTAGTTATGGCCCTTTCTCTGATTACTTACCTTCATGCTGAACCTTCAATATTATGTTAGAAGAATGACCCACTGTCATTTCTCCTTGGACATACCATTGATTATTCAGTCTGGTGATCTTCCTTGGTCTTGGCAATAATAGTTTTGGGTCAAAGCAGAGCTATACTACTTCCTCCTATTCTGCCATCTTTTCTAGTCTGCCTTATTCAATTATCCTCCTAGACATCTGCTTTTACTTTTGCAGTATGCATTTTATTTCCAGATGTTCACCTCTTTGTTCAGAGCACTTTGTACATTGAGATTCTATTGAAATTCTTTATATCAAAGGATTCTAATAGATAGCATTGTTATTCTGGTCATTCTGGTGAAATCTCTGTTATATTTTCAAATGAACATTTTTAAATTCTGTATTTTAAGTTTGGCTCTCTCTTGTAAGATTGCAATTGTCACTAGACAGATAAATATATACTTTGTGATTACTTAAAGAGAAATATGAAATTTGATTAGATAAGGAAGAATAATGCTATATATAAACTGGAGTCAAGAAAACTTGAAGTCAAATCCATCCTCAGACATTTATTAACTATGTGACTCTAGGCTAGTCATTTTACCCTGTTTGCCTCAGTTTTCTCATCTGCAAAATGATCTGGAGGAAAAAATGGCAAATCACTCTAGTATCTTTCCAAGAGAACTCCAAATGGGATCAGTCAAATGCTATTAAAATGACACAACACATTTAAGAAATTATAAAGATTTCTAGAGCAAATTAATTTTACCTATTGTACAATAAATAAATTTTCTGCTATCCACATCTACATCCTCCAAAGATTGTCATTAATATATACTTAACTACCCAGATATGAAGCTGGTCTCACCAAGTTATAGATAATATAATTTGTACAAGATTATTCAATTAATTAGTTATAATTCTGGGACTTGAGCTCAGGCCTTTTGATGCCAAGAAACTTTTAATTCCTGAACCAGCCTAGTAGGAATGAAAGAACCCTAACCTGTCAAATCCAGGTTCTGTCATTAATTTATTTTGTGATCTTTCACAAGTGAAGACTCATTTTAATCACCTTTCAAAGGTAGCAATAGACCCAAATAAATTGTAAAAGTCCATTCCTGATCTAGTGTTCTAAGGTCTATGCCAATGGAGACAGATGCTGCTCTTCCCCTTTTTTTCCAGAAGTCTTATGTTTTCATAGAGTGTATTACCAGAATATCCATCTCCAGGGGGCTGAGTCAGTAGTAAGGTACACAACACAGTGTTAGGTATGGATGACCATGCCTACTTAACATGACTTACAAAGCATCAAAGTTCCAAGTGAACAGTTCCTGCCACTGTGGAACACAATTGACTATGAGTTACTATGACCAATTTTCTCTTTCATTATAAAAACAACAGATTGCAGAAGGGAAGACATATGGGATTAAAATTTTAGAAATACTTCTAGTAGAGCCCACCTAGAAATACATAACAGTAATATATATGGACCAAATGTTTTTTTAATCTAAAGCATTAAAAAAGAAATACAGCTTTTTTATATGTCTAGACTGTAGTAAAATTGGAGCTTCTAATGGAAGCTGGACAACGTAGAAACAAAAGATTTAGAGTATCTTTATGATAAGATGGTCCAAGAAAGGAAGTCAATATCCAAAGACCAACGAGTAATAGAGCTTAGATTAATCCTCACAATGATCTTATTTTAGTAACTTTTCTATTACACATACATAAACACCATATGAACTAGGAAAATTCGAGTTTTATTTCCTATGGATCATCATTTATTTTCTACTGCAATATGAAGTTTCTCATTTAGGTAGGAATATACTTCCTGGCATTTTATTTCTCATCTCTCATTTTGGTTCTGTTGAAACTGAGGCACAGATATTTCTCATTCTTGTATCCATAGCCAATCTTATCCACTCAATTTTGTCAGTAATTTAGCCTGTGTCAATAGCCCCACCCAGACCTCTGCAGCTGATAGAAGTCTTTTCCTACTCATACATGGAGAGATGGAAAGAGCCATCTGCATCCAGAGAGAGAAATACCGGGACTGAATGAATGAAAATACATCATAGTATTTTCACCCTTTTGTGTTGTTTTTGTTTTTGTTTTCTCTCTCATTTTTTTTACTTTTTGATATTATTTTTCTTGTGCAGCATGGTAATTGTGGAAATATGTATAGAAGAATTGCACACTTGACATATATTGAATTACTTGCTATCTAGGGGAAGGGAAGGGAGGAAGAGAGGGATAAAAAATTCAGAATACAAGATTTTGCAAAATGTTGAAAACTGCATATATTTTGAAAATAAAAGGCTATGATTTTTAATTAATTAATTAAAATGTCAAAATGACATAAAAAGAATACAAAATTAAGTGCTAAATGACAAAGGAATGGAATTTGGAATCTGTACTAGCAGGGTGGGGAAATTTCTTCTATCCACTACAAAAAAAAATCTAACTTTGCATTTTAGATATTTCTCAAACCATATTTAGTCAATGTAACATTAATAATTATTGGGATCTTTCAATATAGATGTCAGAGACTATTTCCATTTAAAACCTGAATGAGGGGACCATTGGTAGATATGACTAGAGTTCTACGGTTTCCCTGTAAAGATTGTTATTTCTGCATCTCTTTCCAAGGAAACAGGCAAATGAAGGCTGGAGATAGGGGAGGAGATGAGAAGAGTGCTCAAAGAACTTTTAGTCTAAAGAAATTTCACAATCCAAAGTCAGGGTCATCTTTCACCTAAGGATAGGTTACTTTCAAAGAGGTAGTCTTTTGTAAAGAACTAAGTTTTTCATTTTCTGCATTCCTTGTCTTTAAAGGAGTTGAGATAAGGCCTTTAGTAGTAGCCATAGCAACCACCTTTCACAGAGGTAATTCTGGAAGAACTGAACAGAACTGGAGCCAACTCTATAGTATTTTCCTCAGTGAGCCTCAGCTCTATTGTGTAAGTAAATCAGACCTTTTCCCAGAACATATCTTTTTCAGGATAGCTTGGACACACATTTCAGGAACCATATAAGAAAAATGTTATTAACACCAGAAAAAGTTATTTTAGACTTAATGAATTAGGTCATCTTTGAAATAAATGAATTTCTACCACACTCATTCTTAATTCCCAAGATAGAAAAACAGAAAGAAAAACATCATGACATTTTTTCTCACAGCTGACACAGTGAAATCAGCCACAGTTTCAATCTTTTTACTTAAGAAAACTACTTTACTCCTTGTGGAGACCTTTAACATAGCTATTTTTATTTTTAACCATCTATGCCTACAATTGTAAAAATGTAACTCTATGTTAAGATGTAATTATACTAATTTTCAAAAATCTTATAAGATAGAGTTGCATGCATATGAAATTATATTTCTGAAGCAAAAATATCACATATCACACATCTCTTTTTTCAAGGCAGGAAATTGATCCCTCCCTGATAATTGGCAAAAGTTAGTTTTAGAAAGAAATTAATTTGATCATTTGGTAAACAAGGAAAGGAGAAGAAGTTTTCCCTTCCTGCTAATTGAAAATTATTGACATTTCCTGAAACATATTCCCAAATACCATCAAGTTCTTGTGGAACTTTCTGTACCAAAAAGGACTAGTAATCCTCACCATAAAGTAATGCTATCTAAGAGTACTAATAAATAAATAAAAGCTGGATTGGGAGAAAGTAGTTTCTAAGTTATCTATTGTAATACAAACTATAACTAAATCAGATGTGGCTCAATGTATCAACACAGAAAACTTATGGCATTGTACATTTGAAGTTTATTTCTGTAGATTTAAAAAAACATTTTAGGAAAGTGATTCATTCAACCACAGTCAACACACGTTTATTATGTTTGTGGAGCACAAGAATCTATGAAATGTTACAAAATCATAGAAGTTTAGAATGAAACCAGACCTCAGCTATTGGCTTGTCCAATTCATCCCCAAAGGGAGAATCTTTTTAACATTCATCCTTTTTGAAGACTTTAAAAGAGGGAAACCACCATGTGAAACTTCTATGCCACCTTGGACAGCTCAGTGCTAGGATGTTTTTTTGTTTTGCTTTATTTGGGGGGAGGAGGGTTCTTACCTGACATTATGCCTGTTACCCTTTTTTGATATCTACTCATAGTTCATTGTTCTACCATCTGGGTTATATATAGAAATTTAATTCTTCTTCTACATGATACCTCTGTGGACTGTATGTCTTGTAAGACAGTCAAAATGAAAGAAATTAAGTTTTTCTTTTTATGTTTTCTATGGGGACACAGTGGGAGAAAGATAAAAATACAATGGCTTGCTTTCATGCCCTTGTCTTTTATACAATGGTTATACAACACACCATAATAATGTCCAACACAAACATATTCGTGAGCAGCATTATCTCTATCCAACAATACTTAAGGATTATCCAGGCTTATTTCCATTTATAAGCAGTGACCTGTAACACTTCGATAAGTCTAATGTTGTAGTTCTGACTATCTTTTCAGAGAAATAATAAATTTAGTTTGAAAAACTTAATCTTATACTATTGATCTCTGGATCTGGGATTCAAACAGACTTGCAAATTCCCTTGAAGACGGGTTCCCCTCTGCATTGTAAAATAGTTTTAATCCCCAAGAGATGAGATTCTTAAGACCTCTGTCATGAACTCCTTTGACAAGCTGCTAAAACTTTTTGAGAATTAATGTTTTTAAATTCATAAAATAAAGTACACAGAGCTAAAGGAAACATTATATTATTAAGGGAGGATTTTTAAATTCTCAGGTTCCATAATAAGAATGTCTGCTTCAGATACTTTCTGCAAATAACTGGAAATAAAAGAATTCATGAAGTATCATCTACCTTGTTGTGGTGGTTTTGAACTATCATTTGATTTGCTGCTTTCATGTAAAATTATGTTTCACCATCTAATAGTAGAACCTGCATTAGCTAAAACACCTCAATATTTGGAATTCCAAATTAACAAACTGAAAACACTGAAATTTACAACACTACAGATAAGTTTTCCAACTCAAACTACACCTTAGACAAGTAAGATATCAAAATTCAGTTTCAGCTTCTCAGCTCTTAGTGACTCTAGGTCTTTGACTGAGAGCCTAGAAAAGAGAGGGAAGTTAAGGAGAGTAGAATACCAGAAAAATGGTAGAAGGAAAGGAAGAGAGTCATTATTGTGTGATTTCTTAAGGTTTTGTTAACTAAGAAAAAATTTCTGGGGAATTGCACTATTTTGTGGAAGAGCATTCAGGAAACACAGCTAAAGCCAAAGACTATTATTAAGGTAGTCTGTGTTTTCTATCTCAAGTTGCTCAAGTTCAGTATCATGACTCAAACCTGCCATTCCCTTTATCATATGCAATGTTATAGTATTTTGTTATTTGGGCATACATTAAGCACTTTTCATTTCAATCAGTTCATATCAGAATCATAAAGGTATGAGGGAAATAAGAGTCTATTGGCTTTAAATCAGAGCAGTTTGTCCAGCAATTATCCTGCTGATAATTGACTTCCAAATTTTTCATCATTTTCTATCTAGGACATTATATAACATCCCAAAAAACTTCATGGCAGTACTTAGGACATTCAGGGGAAAAAGGATTGTTCTTATTTCATTGTATCAGAAAGACTATCACAGGTCACAGGACCAAGTATTGGAAAGGACTTAAGAAATCATCAAAACTAATCATGATTGGGGCAGCTAGGTGGTACAGCGGATAGAGTACCAGCTCTGAAGTCAGGAAGTCCTGAGTTCAAATCTGGCCTCAGACAATTAACCTGCCCTGCTGTGTGACCCTGGGCAAGTCACTTAACCCCAATTGCCTCAGCAAAAAAACAAACAAACAAACAAAAAAAATAATCATGATTATTTTACAAATGAGGAAACTAAGTGCCCAAGGTCACACAAATAAGTGGCAGAACTGAGATTCAAATTCAGGACCTCTGACTCTAAATGCAATGTCCTTCAAATTAAAGGAAACCCTTTGAAGTTAGACATGTTTCCATTTTATGTTTTATATAATTTTTTCCCAGAGTAAGTATTTGACAAATGATGTTTAAATTCAACACATCACTCCAAAGATTATAAGTAAGGAGTTGCAAGGATTGACATTGGGCTGGAAGAAAAAAGGGGCTTATTCCTTTGTGTTTTAAATTTATACTATTTTGTTGTTTTTGTATAGACAGTTAATTCCTGACTACCTACAACAATGAAGTACAGCATAGGAAATATACAAATTTTGATAACAACAATACTTTTTTAAAATTTAGAATATAGACTGTACTTTCCTCCAAAATCTGGAACAAAATGTAATTGTGGTTTATTTTCATATTCTTAGTGTCATTAGGATGAGATTTTGTGAAGAGCAAGGAATTTTATTATAATATGGAAATTCAAATGTAAAATTTTAAAAATATTTCCTTAAAGTAATTTTATAATTTTTCATATAAGAAATTATATATTTAAATTTATATTTTCAGATAAATGTACATATCAATATATGTATATATGTACACAAAATTCATATTCTCTTACATGGATGCAGATACATATATATATATTTGTGTGTGTGTGTGTATATATATATATATGTATATACCACTAACATATGCTCATGGGATATTATTTTAGGCATATATCTTATTTTCATTCAAACATAGTATATTTAATTTGGGGGATGCACTGAATGTTAATGTACCTGATTTTCTGGAATTTGAAAAAAAGATGAGACAAGATAGTGAACCATGCTGTAAAGGTCTATTCATTTGTCTTCTACAGTAAACCCATTTTTACACTCTCCCCACCTCTAATTCCAAGCTTTAAATAGACTAAATCATTAATCTCTTAGACTAATACAAATAATGATCTAAAGTAAAATTGGGCTCTTTGTGAAAATTTGCTGGTTCATATCTTCCCACAGCTAAACTACGGTGGTTGATAAGACCCCTGCCCTCTGAAACTGCTGTTCTATTTAACAAACTCTTCTTTACCCTAAATCTTTTCACTTCCTACTCTTTATATCTTTTTGACATTCCTGACAACTCTCTCCAGTAATAGGTATTCCCTTTTGGATGCCCTCAAAGACCAAGTTGAATAATTCTGGAGAAATGCATACATCCCTGATTAAAAATTTATATTAGCTGGGCCCTTGTTGATATGGAGCAATGTATCTATTCTTCACTAATTGGCTCCCTACCACACCTTCCATAGCAGCTATTTTAAACTTTCTCTTCTCAAACCTTCTACATCATTTCTTCTTCCTTTCCTCTCATAAGAGAACCTCACTTCCTACTTAACAGAAAAAAGAGGAATTTATCATGTGTTTCTTTTGCTTTGTAACTCAATACTTCAAAATTCTTCTTAGTGCCACTTTTTGATGAAGAGGTAAGCCTTCCACCTTTTGTTCTTGACCTCCACATCATCATATCTATACCAGAAGCTGTTCTAGAGGCCATTGCATTTTTGTAACACTCAGCAAGCTAAGAATAGTTTTTATATCTTGAGATTATAATTATGACTATGCTCCTAACTCTCTACCTAAAATTAACTCCATACAGCAAGAAAGAAGGGAAGTACATAGTCCCAAAGAGCAATTACATTATCCATAGACTTTAAAATGAGCTAATTATTGTCACACAGTGTCACACTAATTTCTTTTTCTGCTTAAAATCGCTCCTCTTGCTAATCTATCCTCTATATTGTTGCCAATTGATGTTCCTAAAATAGGCATCTGGCCATGTAACAGCCCTACTCAAAAATTTTCAGTGTTTCCTTATTGTCAATAGAATAAGACACAAACCCTCTGACCATCATTTAAGTCCTTCCACAGTTTGGATCTCATTTATGTTTTTAGTCTTATTTCATATTACTCCCCATTTACACACTCTTTTCTTGACAAACTGGACAGCTAAGTGTCTCCCATACCCATCATTCAATCAGCTATTTCCAAATGTTTGCACAATGAAAACCACTGAAAAACACAAATTTATTCTATTTGGAAAAAACCCTATCTTCCTTCAAATCATAGCTTAGGTATCATAGATTAAATGAGGTTTTCTTAATTTCATTAGCTCTCTATCTTAATATGGCTTTATGCCAATTTGAATATAATTTATATTTATTTATGTATTCATTTCATAATACACACACACGCACACACTTACAGAAGGATGGAAGCTTCTTGACATCAAGAACAATTTCTTCTTTTTTTTTCACTTTGTATCTTGAGAACCTAACCAAGTGCCAGCAAATAAGAGACATTCTGTGAATGTTTTTGAGTTAAATTAATCTCTAACTAAATCAAATCAAACTAAACAAATCAAACAAAACTCAGTGTGTAATACTTGAATAGATCTATGATCTCATTCATTTGGGAAAGTCCTCTAATGATTCAGATTGCCACTCATTCCATAGGATTCTTGTACATGCTTTCTCAAAAATTCCTTATAAGAATATACCAAACATGTCAGAGACATTCTTGTGTTTTTCTTGACATTATAATAGTACTAATAGAAGGAACACTCTGCCTATCAACCTGTAATTTCTTACTCTCTCCATATTTTTTCATTATATTCCTTTTTAGCTGCAGATTATTGACTGAGGATATTGCTACTGTTCTAATTTCCAAGAAATCCTGGATGATCTGCATGTAGGAATAGGAGACATCTGGTTATAAGAGAGTCTATAGGGCAGAGTTTTGCTCTACTGAGCTGAATGCTTTATTTTATAATCATCAAAAAAAAGCACAGTAACATCATTTTTTCTCTATATCTTTCAATTAATTGTAAGGTAAAATAAATGTGACCCATTGTTAAATATCACTTCCAAAAATCTGTTATGCCCTATTAATACATTCAAAAAAGATGCCCAAGTAAAGAAGAACCTTAAAAATATTTTGTATCGGGGAGGGAACTGGGGGTAAAATTTGTAATGGAAAGCTCTGTAAAGATCAATGTTGGGAAACTACCCATATACATGTCATACAAATAAAAAGCTTTAAATAAAAAAAATAAAAAATAAAAAATAAAAAAAAATATTTTGTATCAAAGAGAAAATAGAGTAAACATAAGTGGACAGTAATAACATGATACTGTGTCAGTCATTTTTTGGTATGAATAAGATTAAATATATTTTTCCATGTGTTTACTGTATTTTTCCTTTAAATATCTTATAAATTAGTCTTTCAATATATTGACAATATATTACCTCAAGCACTCGTTTCCTCTGTGTGTGTGTGTGTGTGTGTGTATGTGTGTGTGTGATCCAATTAGGCTAATTTTAGCATATTTAGTACCATTTCTATTTTTTCTGTAAAGATCATAGGGACTATAATGTTAGTGATTCCATGCACTTCATGGAGAAGACAGTTTTGCAACACTACTTTTTGCAAATCTTTTCCATTTTTCTTCCCTCAGCATTCTTCTTAAATTTTCATCTTGCCTTGACCTTATTATGATTTAATGTAATTAAATATCTTGTCAAGCTTTCTTTAGACTGGTTTTGCTATCCACTGTTTCATTATACTTTTTTTGAGATGGTACTGCTCATAATCAACCATCACACTTCCTAGGATTTTATAGTCAAACTTACATCCTAACACTATGTTGCCTTAGGCAGTTATCTATCTCTGGCAAGTAAATCAAATGTTTGCTGATTAAGGCACTTTCTGTGCTACTTTGATCTCCTTGTCAATGCAATTTATTTATATTGGTTTAGCTTCTGGATGAAATTCTTATAATTGATGTCAATGTTATTTCAGTAGCCTAAGTTTAAATCTTCTTCATTCTATGCCATATATTTTTCTCATTATTATGTTTCTTCTTGTTATAAATTCATATCTTATATATGATGAGTTGATGGTCTGACAATACACAGATAACTAACTCCAGGATAACCTTCACATACATAAAAAAATCTTTTCCTGTCAGTTAAAATATAGCCAATTTTATCTTTGTGTTGTTATTTGATACTTGCTATGTACAGTCTACTATTTTTAAAGAAAGTACTCATGTTATATAGGCTTCAGGCCTTTGTATAACCTACAAGTCTTCAACCTCTCGTTTCTTATTTCTGAACCATATATTCTCACATATTTCTCTTCATCTTCACTATCTTCTACCTTGGCACTCATCACCAGAATTCCCTCTCCCTTCTCTCCTCTCCCCCCTTGTATGCAATCTATAATTAATCAGCAACAGAAACTGTAGCATTGTTACCCATTCACAAGTAAATTGGTATCAGAGTATATTATTTATTTGACTTACAGGATCTTTTTAAGATCTATGTAAAATAATTTTTATTACTTCATTCTCAACAACCAATGTTGGTTCATAAACTGCAGCTATTTTCATGGTTGTCTATTTAGAAAATATTTGTCAGTAGTACTCCAATATTTGATGATTTATGAAATAATATTTCTTGTAGCTTTGAGGAATAACATAAAAAGTACTCTATTCCTTTCTTTGCGTTTCTCAGAAGTACTTGCAAGTTATTTTTCTACATAACTTCTACTTCCTACTTCACAAGACTCAGACTCTCGTGCTCCATCATAGCATAAAGGCAGCCCTTGGTCCTTAAAGGCTTTGTTATCACATCATAAGCTGTGGAAGATCCTATGTTGGAAAGGTTTTGAATATGTTCCAAGGATTAGACTGAAAATATTTTCTAAGGGCCAGCACAGCTAATCATAGATGATATGTCACCAGTATATCTTCCCCATCCCATCCCTAGTGATAAAATACTTTAGACATGGAAACTCATTCAACAAATAAATATAAAAAATGGTCAGCAGAACTTGATTGGACAAGACTTCAGAAAGTATGAGGATTTGTTCCTTTTAGCTTCCTTCCTAAAGTCTGGATTATCTATCTCTCCCTTCTTAGAAAAAGTCAGAGTCTATCATAGATGAATATAAAGCCTGTGGTGCATGTTAGCTCATTAACTGTAATCCTAATAGAATCATTAGAATATGCTCTGGAACCCAGACAGAGATGAAGTATAGACAGAAGAATAAATGGATGATTCAGGGAAAGAGACAATGTAAATTAAAGGTCATAACCACATAGCTGGTACTTGTTCAGAAAACAAGGATACATGAAGACATTAAACCTATAAGAAAACCATTCAGCATTGGATCTGCTCTTCCCTCACTGGCAGAAATACTTTCACAAAAGAAAAGAATTATTTGTTGATAAGCTCCCTATTATTGATTTCCCTGGAGCCTTAAAATGGCATTGACAATAGAAGGAATAGTCAGTATGGGGCCCATTAAAGATTGATATTTGCTATGTTCAGTCTCCACTAACTATTTTTAAAGAAAGTGTTCATGATACATAAGCTTCAGGCTTTTTGTATAAAGAGGTTAAATACAAGTCTTTTGAGACTGTCTCAAGTTACCTCATTAAAGAGAAATGACCTGTAGAGTTAATTCATATGTAGAATTCTATCTCCTTCCCACCCCCCACCTCATTCTATGCTACCTAGAAGCTAAAAAACTGTTGAACTGCTCAGAAATGAATAAGAATTACAGAGGCTCTGGGAACCAGAAGAAACTTTAGAGATTATGTAGACTAATGGCTTCATTTTACCAAAAGGGAAACTGAGTATTGGAAAGGTTAAGATGGGCAAAGCTTTACTAGTCTCCAGATACTATACAGGTGTACCATTGCCATGCATATTAACATTTTTGTAAAAGGGATACATCCTCTCCAGGATTTGATTTGCTACTTCATCCATCATCTACTTCTAGCTTGCTGGCCAGGAGTATCCTGTGAATAGTAATATGAACATATAACTGCTTCAACTAACATTCACTTCCATGGTCTCTTGCCAATACCTAAATTAAGCTTATGACCATAGGATTTCACAAGGTCTAAGTTTTTCCACCTCCAAGAGGGAGATTTATTCAACTTAATTCAATAAACATTTAAGTGCCTGTTATTTTGCCCAGTGCTGTACTAGATGTTGGGAATAAAAAGACAAAAATGAAACAATATCTGGCTAGAGGGAGCTTACATTCTGCTAAACAACCTTATGTCCAAGAGAAATTCACAAGTCAGTTGGAAATGTGCAAGATGCTGTTAGCATGAAAATAAGTGCTAGTTATTATTATAAGTTATAGTTATGTTCTAGGATCAAGTGGTAGAAAATGGAAGACTTTCTAGTTATAAAGACTAGCAATACATAACTACAGAAATTGTATAAAATTGCTAATAAAGGATATTTTAATAGAGTGTCAACTTCTCTCTGATTTGGAGGTAACTATAGAGCTTCTGTTCAAATTTCATCAGAATCTAAAAAGCTTCTCAACCACTGCTGGTCAAAAATGTCATCTAAGAATTCAGGACCACCACCATTTGCCAAGAAGTAAAAACATAGAACAGAAGATTAGCAATAGAAGAATCAATGGAGAGAGTAATTGGTAAGGAATTTAAGCTTAAATCCCAAAACTTTCACCTGGCCTATGGGACCTTGGCAATTCACTTAACTTCTCCATATTTTAACCTAATAGCTGATCTGTAAGGTTTACAGTTTCCTTATTTGTACAATGGGAAGATCAGTTATAGACCTGAAGATTTCTCAGGTGCTTCCCAACTCTAATTCAAATATTCTAAGATCAGCCTCAACATTAAGGTCACCTTTGCTCCATGACTTAACAGATTTCCATTTGTGGGACTGAAATTACCAACAGCAGAGTATGATATTGTATAATGAAAATTATACTGAAAGCCAGGACATCATATTTATAATTGTGTCTTTACCACTTGTTGGCTAATGGTATTGCTGAATCAAAAAATGTATGCAGTAGTGTGATTTTTCTGGTATAATTCTATATTGTTTTACCAGTGTCTTGTCATATCACTACAACAGGCCACTAGTGTATGTTGTTTTTGTTGTTTGGTTTTTTGTAGCCCTTTCAAAATTTTCCACTTTCATTTTTTGTGATATTTTCCAAATTGTTGGGGATGAGATTACACTTAAGAGTTTTTTTTTTAATCTGTATTAATATATTAATGAGTTGGAAAATTCTTCCATGTGATTAGTTCATTTTTTTATCCCTTTTGTATCTTTTGGCCACTTTTTAACTGGGAGTGATTCTTCTTTTATGTTTGTTTCATCAATTTTCTGGTTTAACTGTATCAGATCTTTATCAGAGAAATTTGCTATGAAAGATTTCCCCCTCACACCCCAAACCAACATATTTCTTTGTCTTTTGCAATGATAAACAAGGCCATCAATTCTTACCTACCCTTTGGTTTTTGAATGAGTGTTTCCTGAGATAAACTGAGACCTGAGAAAATCTTAATTTAAAAAAGCCAAAATCACCCACTGAATCCTGGGCCATCACCAATCATCTTGACATTTGTCTTGCCTCTGAAATCCCATGACTTTGGAGGAGAAACAGAAATTGACAACTTGTTTAGTTCTGCCTCACTCAATTCCAATTCACACTCATGATATCAGTCTTTTTCAAGACAAAAGAAGAAAAAAGAATGATAATTTAGCTGTATGACTTAGAGGAAGCTTTTCACTTTCTTTTAACTTCCATTTTCCCAGATATAAAGTTAGAGATCTACAAAGTATGACACATGAGCTAAATATGACTTGTTTTGTATAACCAGCAAGCTAAGAATGTGGCTAATCATTCATTATTATCAGATCTAGCCTGTGGGCCATGGTTTGCCAATCCCTAGAATAGCTGATGTTCAATATCTCTTCCAGTCCTAAGATTTCATGAATCTAAGCCTAATTACTTGTCATTGTCTGAACTAACTGATTGGGGTGAGGGGGAGATCTGGATCATTATTTATTCAGTCCAAAGAATGGGTATTTCAGATTTCTCTGATTTAAGTGAAGTCCAGGTCATACTTCCATTTGTCAGTGTACTTTGGTCCCATTACAATCCATGTCCCAATATGGCCTATGGCAGTGTATGTAAAATAATAGATCTAAATATTGAGTTGGATTCAGAAAGTTTCACAAAAGTAGAATTAAAAGAGGGTTTGTCTAAAATTTCTCAATAACTCATTTGTGTATTACTTTAAATTTTTCTCTAATTGCAATAATAACAGTAGTAATAAGCAACCTATAAATAGTCTTCAGAATGCATATATGTAGATACACATATATACATATACATATATCCATATATAAAAATAGTATGTCTATATATCTACATATATCTATATATTTTATATATCTATCTCTATCTAAAACCTTACTTGAAATAAATAAATAAAAAGAAAGAAAGAATAGGTAGCACTCCCTAGCCAAACACTCCAAAAGGATTAATAATTCATGAACTCTCAATGATGAAATTCTTTTCCCACATCCTTGTTATCACCCAGGGAGAAGACACTTGGGTAGCAGGTGGAATGGCCCTAGTTAGCCTGGTACCACTCCTATTTGATTAATTCATATGGAAGCCAAGCTGATAGTATCAGTGAAGGTCAGGTGTGGAGGAAATAAATTTTTGGAGCCTTGGATGCCTCTTTGTAAATAATAGCAATGAGATCAGTCAATTCCACATTCTCTCAAATAAGGTGGGAACAGGGAATGGGGAAGGGCAGAAGATGTGTCAAGGCCAGGGGAAAAGGTGGGAACAGGGGAAAGCAAGAACTATCTTCTAAGATAATTGTACAACTATGTGTATACCTACTGGATTTATCATATATTTTAACATGGTTAACATGTATTGGACTATCTGCCATCTAGGGGAGGGAGTGGGAGGAAGGAGGGGAAAATTTGGAACAGAAAGTTTTGCAAGGGTCAATGTTGAAAAATTACCCATGCATATGTTTTGTAAATAAAAAGCTTTAATAAAATAATAAAACCTCACTTGACTCTCAGATATTATTCCCTTTGTAGAAGAAAACTAAAGCTAGAAATAGTACCCAATTTACTCATAGTCACACAATTAGTAAATTATGAAGCAGTTTGAGCATGTGCCTTACCTGACTCCAAATTCAGCATTTTCTTTATACCTTAATGAGATATATAGCTCAAATAAAATCAGTCTTTATAGAGTTTTAATTCACTCTTTCCCCAGAGTCATATAACTAGTAAGTTGTAAAGTCCGGATTTGAATCCAGGCTTTTACTTGTCTTGAGTCTCCTGAATCTAAATCTAGTGTGGTTTCCCCCACTCACACTGCCTATCCCTAGATAGGCTACTCAGTCTTTCTATTCACATATTTGACATTTAAAAACTTCTCACTTCAATCCTGCATGTTTATTCTTGGCCAGGTCTAACTCAAACCAGGCCAGTGGTTCAGACTCAGAATGAGAATGCAATGAAATACTCAAAGACTACATAAAATTTAATAAAAATAAATTATTTAGCGATACCATATTTTAAAAGATTCAGTCACTGATTCAGGAATACTCAATTGCTTTCTTCCATATTTGCAAAGGCAAAAGTATGCAATCAGAAAGAAGCCTTGATTCTCATAGCAGGCTTGGACTAGTTATACTTTAGGCAAATAAAAAGCTATGCCAGTGCTTCAAGCCATCATTTAAAAACTAATCATCTAATAAAAACTAATCAAAGAGACCATCCATGGATGGTCTCTTTGATTCCCTACAAAGAAACTCATCTTCCCCAACCCATAGGAGCTTTAGGAGATAGAAACTATAAAATGGTCTAAGATTGAGACAGACCTAGAATAGGAGATAGAATAAAATCAGCAATCATTTATTAAATACTCAATATTATTAAATATCCAATACATATAAAAGTGAAACAATTCCTGCCCTCAAGGAGTTTACATTCTATTAGGGAGGAGGTGAGAAATATGAGTTTACTAAAAAGTGAATATAAAATATGTGTGTGTGTGCAAAATTAATGCACAATGATTTGAGCAAGGGTCACTAGTAGGGAAATTAGAGAAGATCAGCGCAATTATATGAGTCATTTGGTTAATGCACTCCTGAGTCCCTGCCCAGGGAATACAGTGTTCTGCCATATAACTATGAAGACTATGTCTCTTACAAGAGTTGGGAAAACTACTTTCTTTTCATGTGATTGAAACAGTTGCTTCAATATTATCTTTGTCTCATCATGTAGGCCTTTTTGTAATAGTATGTATGGGCTAGGAGAGTTAAAGCCAGAGAAAATAAGCTTCAAGATTAATGCAAGAAAGCCTGACTCTATTTATCTTTGTGAAACTTGTCCTGTGCATAGCCACTTTCTGAAGGATGGAAAATTGGAATAACCAAGTAAATTGTATATCTAGGCTATTCTTCCAGAAAGCATATCCAGGAATTTCTTAAAATAGTATATTCACACAGACTCTATCAGTTGTCTTCCAAGCAAAGCTATATGACAATGTAAATTCTCTGCCATGAAGTTTTCTTTGTTCTTACAGAGCAAAATTTTCTCTTTGAAATCTAACCATAATATTTTCTACCTTTCTTACTGTGTTTTAGTATTCTACCTTGAGATATAGGTCTTTGCTTACCTGTCATATTTCTTTTATTTAATAGTAAGTTCCATGAGGCTTATGGGTTAGAAGGGCAACAGAATCTAAAACGTTAAAAAGGTAAACATTTGAAGTACGCTTATATTTGGAAATTAGTATTGGAAAGCCAGACTGCAGTCAGACCAAGGGTAATAGATTAAGAAATAAAGAGAAATCCTAATTATTGGATGTTACCAATGAGACTAAAAAGACAATAGAGGAAAGGAGAGAAAATAAGTTTAAAATCACAGAAGTGGAGGAAAGTCATAGACTAATGTCTACTTTAGTGATGGTATTGCTATTGAGTAAAAGTAGACATATGTAAAGTCAAAGAAGCAAAGGAACTATGAGTTTGAGAAAACCAGTTAACTCTATGCTTTCTGTTAGACTAAGTCAAATATACCAAAATACAGTAGAAAAAATACTGAAATTGGAGTTAGGAGATTTGGGTTCAAATTCTGACTCTATAACAAATCATTTCATCTCTATGGTGCTTTTCTACATCAGTAAAAGGAGGAATTTGGACTCTAAGGTATCTACAAACTTCCTGACTCCAAATCCAAAACTTATCTTCTGTGTCAAGCTGTTTCCAAGGATGTTTTTTTATTGAGGTTTCCAAATAACAATGATAAAAAGCTTAAGATGATTGATAAGAATTATGATAATAAGATAATAGAATAGGGCTAGAAGAAGTCTTGAAGGTCACAAAGTCCAGCCTCTTCACTTTGCAGAAGAGGAAAATGAAGCACAATACACTGCTTACCACAGGCATATAGTAAACATTTACTATTTGTTGCTGTAAGCTCCAAGAGATACTGCAATTATTCGTGTGTTTCTCCTTTCTTATCCACTTTATTAGCAAGGAGTGATTTAGATGCTAAAAAAAAAAGTTGGAGTCATCCCCCTACTATCACTTAGATTATTCACCTATGCCATTCAAAAACTGGGTTGAAAAAATTCAGTTCATTTTACAGATGAGGAAACTGAGCTCCAGAGAAATTAAGTGATTTGTTGTACAGTTGTTCAGTCATGTCTGACATTTCATAAGCCTATTTCAGGTTTTCTTAGCAAAGATAACTGGAATGATTTACCATTTTCTTCTCCAACTAATTTTCACAGATGAAGAAACTGAGGCAAACAAGGTTTAGTTGATTTGTCCAGAGTCACATAGTGCTTGAGGCTGGATTGAGACTCAAGAACATGAGCTTTCCTGATTTTAGGCTTAATGCTCTAAAAAATTCAGTTCAAGACTATGTCCAGACAGTCAGGATTACTTGAATCATTTGACCATTCTACACAACAATACATTTTTTCAAATCTAAGAAATTATTTTTAATTTGATTGATTTTCATTCCCTGGGTTAGGTATATGCCATCCTCACAGATGTGTTCTTCAACTCTCTGTCTTTCTTCAGTCTGAATCCAGCTTCAAGCACTAATTATAAGACTGTGGCAAGTGACCTAACCCTCTTTGTCTCAGTTTCCTCATCTGCAAAATGAATTGGAGAAGATGATAAATCAATCCTGTATCTTCGCCAAGAAAATCTAAAACAGGGTCATGAAAAATCAGACAGAACTGAATAACTAAACAACACATCATTTGATTTCCCTGGACCTCAGTTTCCTCATCTGTAAAATGAAAGGGTTCAACTCAAAAAAACCCTCTCAATTCATAAGTCTCTTCTTTATTATTTTATTAGTAAAGGTGCCTCCTCATTAGCACTGTTGCTCCCTCTAACCTCCATTTTCATTTTATTCAAAGCAGATGAGTCAGGGACAATTAATAAACAATTACAGGTCTCTGTTAACCTGGTTTGGGGAGGTCTGCCTTATCCATTCTTACTTTACCACATCTTGTGAGAATGAGGCAAAAGCCACCGAGACAGATCTGCTTTGTATCAGTGGCACATGTGGGAACTGGAACAGTGCAAAACATGACAAATGGCAGGGAGGCATTTTGGCTTGTCCTGTCTTAATTTACAAGATTCATTTGTGGATTACCCCAAAATAACCTTCCTGGGGGAGCCTACAGTGAGGTGAGATATGGGAAAGGCAGCAGCAGCACAATCCAAAAACACTCCCTATTGGGAATCAATGCTGGCACATGCTGGAGAAAACTAGACACAATATTTGGGTATGTTTAGTTGAAAGACAAAAAGACTTTTTCATCCTGTTCATAATCATAGACATACTTAGATATAATCAAAATTTTTCAAAGTTTTATATCTATGAATTAGAATTAGCTTGGCCATTTATTGATGTTTTTCTGTCACATCTGACTCTCTGTGACCTCATTTGGAGTTTTCTTGCCAAAGATACTGGAGGGGTTTGCCATTTCCTTCTCAAGCTCACTTTTCAGATAAGGAAACTGAGGCAAACAGGGTTAAGTGACTTGCCCAGAGGCATACAGCCAGTAAGTGGCTAAACCTAGATTTGATTGCATAAAGATAAGTCTTCCTGACTTCAGGCTCAGCATTCTATCCATTGTGCCACCATCTGCCCTAATCTGGCTTTCCTACCATTATTTCTGACTATTCCGCATATATTTTATGTGCATTATTATTTGCATGTTTATTCTTCCATTAGAATGAAAGTTCCTTAGAGTTGGGACTATGTTTTTATCTTTCTTTAACACTCAATGCTTAGCACATAGTCTTAATAAATGCTTGATGCTGATGATGATAATGATATACCGTTGCAATGTTTTACCTCTTATTAGTTTTCTTAATGAGATTTGAATTTCCCTGGATCAATGGATTGATGCCCTCAATAGTAAATATTCCTTAAGAATAAAATTTCTTCTTCTTCTTTCTTTATCTTTTTGACAGTCAGTCCTATTTTTCAGGAGTTAGTAGTCACAAATTAAATAACTTAAGTATATGATATGTGTAATAATAAAGCCAATTCACATTTTATAGTCTTTTAAATTTTGCAAGATATTTTTCTTACAACAATGTTGAGAGAAGATAAATAACGCATTATTAATATTTTATTTTTTTATAAATGAAACTCTGCCTTCTGTACATACCATCATCTCTACTCCACCTTCTTGAGAAATAATTACAAAATCCAAGTTACAAACATATATAGCCAAACCAAAACATTTTCCTTGACTAAATATATATACCTCTCAATCTGTATTCTTAGTCTATCATTTTTCTGCCTGCAGGTTGATAATATATTTCATTCTGAGTTCTGTGGAATTTCAGTTTGGGGTTTGTTTGTTTTTTTAGTTATACAATTGAAAGTTTTCAAATCTTTCTAAATATTCTGTCTTTATAATGTTGTTGTTATATATATTTTCTACTGGTTTTGTTCATTTTTTGTGCCATTTTATACAAATCATCCCAGGATTTTCATCATTTCACATAACACAATAGTATCCTATCTCATTCATATACAATAACTTATTCAACCATTTCTTCACTTTCTATCTTTTTACTACCACAAAAAAGAGTTGTTATAAATATTTTTGTACATGTGGGTCTTTTTTCAGTTTATCATTGAATATGCACAATTTAAAAATTTTAAAGCAGAGTTCCAAATTGTTTCCCAGAATGGACAGACTGGTTCATAACTCTACCAATAGTGCACTAATGGTTCTATCTTTCCACAGCTTCTCCAGAGGCTGTAACTTTTCTTTTTCTTTGTTTTGTTTTTTGGAAACTTTGCCAATATAATAGTATGAAATGGAACCTTTGAGTTTTTTTAATTTGCATTTCTCTAATTATTAATGAGTTAGAGCAATGAAATCAGATGAAAACGCATCCCTGTAGACAAATTAACATATTTGTATTGTATTTTTATTAATTTTATTAAATATTTCCTTAGTTAAGGCTGCAGTGGGAATTTTGCTTATTACTCATTACCTATGAAGAAAAGGTAGCAATCAGATCTCAAACAAATCATTAAAAATGGACAATTAAAAGAGATAGGGGAAATAGACATGGACATTAAAATAGTGAGAAAGCTCAATTTGCTCCTTTTAAACTTAGATAAATTTAACTAGAAAATTATGAGAAATTAAGGGCCCAAATAAAAATTTAGAAAAGTTAGATATACTAGGCTTATGGTGATTGTTGAATGGGAATAAAAAATACTATTTCTAAGTTATGAATAGTATTTTTTAAAAAAATTGACCATGTATTAGGGCCTAAAAATCTCACTAACATATGCAGAAAAGCACAAAGGTTAGAAGCCTGATTTATAGACTATTATATGTAAATATATATGTGTGTATGTATATTTAATAAGGTGTTGATAAAATGATTAAAATTAATTAGAAATAAAATAAACATAATTGACTATTAATAATAAGAAGCCATTGTTGGACTCAACCATTATCAGATAACTGGAAAGTTCTTCTGATTCAGAATAACAGAACTTCAGCCTTCTCTGTGATCTAGCACCTTCTCTGGTTATTTCACTACAGGCTTCAGACTGTGTTGGGAGCTGGATTTGAGATTATATTCTGTTTCTGGAATCAGAACCACAGAACTGCTCCTTGTTACTGAATTTGTTTCTTCTTGAATACAAAGTATAGGTCTCATGACCATTCCTTGTCCTGGAATGCCAGTTCTTTGTATACTATATCTGTTCTCCAGAATTGAGTACTTATCAGCAAACCTGTCAATTGGTATCTGTTCTGTATAAGGCAAGAACACTCTCTGCAAGTCTGGAACCCTCCTTCATTCTCTGTACTGGAATATTCCTCATGGTCATCCCTTCTAGACGTTGCCTCCATTGTGTACTGAATTCTTTATCTCCCTCTGTCTACCATGATTGGAAAAATGAATCAATGTAATTTTTTCTGGAATTTACCCATCAGGACTCAGTCTAGGATAATATTTAAGCCTTTGTGAAGAAGTTGTTGAGGATAGGTCAGTTGTACTCTTTCTATTCCTCCATTATCATGAAGGAGATGATTGGGAGAGATTATTAAATATTTTATGTGCAAAGGCTCATATTTTAGTTTTAGAGTCATTTTAGAATAAGAATTGACTGTTACTAGGAAATATACATCTTCCTATATGTTTGGTAAAGGATTACAATAAGAACTATGATAAAGTTTTGTATATCATTAAAATACATTAGTCAAAATCAGACTATAGCCAATCTAAGGAGGGAAGAATGATGTAATAAAAAAGCTTGCTCTTCTTTGTGAACTTTTTGAAACTTTTGTGCATAATAAATAAGCATATATGTATGTGTCTGTACTTTTGTATATTAATGTATAAAGGACTATTTGTGTGCTTTTAGAATTAGCTTTTAATAGTGCGCTTATTAAAAGAAGAAAGACTGGGACTATGATTCTGCTGTTATAGGGAGCTCCCAAATAAAGAAATTCCATTTATCAATGGAGGTTAGATCCTGCTCAATAACTTAAAGTTTTAGATCACTGCTTAAAACACTAAGAGGTTAAATGACTAGCTAATGGTCAAATAGTGGTGTTAAAGATGGCACTTAAAACCACATCTTGTTAGTATCAAAGCTGACTCTATTATCTGTGCCATATCTTTAATTTGCAGGGGAAAAAACTGAGTTGTAATGCCTTGCCTGTAGCCAAACAACTAGGAAGTATAAAAATCGGACTTGAATCCATACTTTTAACTCGACATCCAGTTTAAAATGTCCAATAGGTAGCTGAAAATACAATTAAAGCTGAAGAGAGAGATTAGGACTTGATCTATAGAGCTGAGAGTCATCTTCGTAGAGATTATTATTAAGTGCATGAGCAATGATGAGGGCACCAAGTTTGAATACACATAGAGAGAAAAGAAGGCGGCTCAGGGCAAAGACTTGAGTTACACTTTCAGTTAGGTCATATGACATTGATGATAATTTAACATAATTAAAAAATAACTGAGTGGTAGTTAGACAGATAAAAGAATCAGAAAGTTGAAGTTTCACAAAAACTCAGAGAGATGAGAAAGTAACCAAGAAGAAAGCTTGGTTAACAGTGTCAAAAATAACCAAAAAATCAGGAAGGAAGAGGATTATAAAAAAGGCCATCAAATTTGATAATTAAAAGAACATAGATAAAGGAACATTTGGAGAAAGCAGTTTCATTTGAATGATGAGGTCAGAATCCAGATTGTAATAGATTTCAAAGTGAGAGGAAAGGAAATGAAAGCAACAATTACAAAGCTTTTTCTCTTTCATTCTGTTTATTTTTGTATTGTAAAAACTGGCATAAACCCTATTTCCCCCTGACTTCACACCAACCAGTTAAACCAGAACTGCTTATTAGTTGCATGGCAAACAGGTATGTAAGTAATGAATTACCCAGAGGAAAAGTAACTCCCAGAGGTACCTGGCATTTTCTCCCTTAACTAACTGCCTTCAGCTTTTCCTAAATCATGTCACTTCTGTGGTACCAATTACTTCCTACCATCAGAGCAATGTGTTTCTATGAAACTTTCACAGAAAACTTTTTGGGAATCAAATATGACCTCTAAATTAGCATCCTACTATTGCAAGATACTTCTCAGTAGTTATCTAGATTGACTTATGTAGTTAATTTGGGGTTTTAGAATAGTCCAAATAACTTAGTCACTCAAAGTTGTCTTTAATAATATTTTTGCTAACACAGCATTATTTTAGTTCTTCTCTGCTTTTTATTATTTCATTCAAATCTATCTGTGTTTTTCTAAAATCATTATGGTCATCATTCCTTATAGCGCAATGATATTCCATCACAATCATACACCACCACTTGTTCAGTCATTGCCCAACTGACAGGCAACCCTACAATTTCCAATTTTTTGCCACTACAAAGAGAGGTACTATAAATATTTTAAAGCAAATAAGTTCTTTTCCTTTTTCCTTAATCATCTTGGGGTCAAAAGGCATAAGAAATTTAAAAACTCTTTGGGCATAATTCCTGATTGTTCCCTAATAGTTGAATCAATTTACAGTTTTACCAACAGTGAATTAGTCTCTCAATTTTTTCACATCCCCTCCCACATTTTTTGCTTTCCCCTTCAACATTTTAGCTAATCTAATAGGTATAAAATTATATCTCAAGATTGTTTTTATTTGCATTTCTCTAATCAATAATGATTTAGAGAATTTTTTCATATGGCTATAAATTTTTTTGATTTCTTCATTGGAAAACTGCCTGCTCATAGCCTTCGGCCATTTATCAATTGGAGAATAAATGACTAATATTCTTAGAGATTTGGCAAAGTTCTTTATATAGTTGAGATATGAGACCTTTATTTGAGAAAATGTCTATAAAAAGTATTTTGGCTATTTTTTTATTTGTACAAAACTTTTTTTTTAATTTAAAGTAATTGAAATAATCCATTCTAACAACTCATACTTCTATCTCTTGTTTATTCATAAATTGTTTGCTAGTCCATAAATCTGATAGGTAATATGTTCCATGATCTACAAATTTTCCTGTAATATCTCTATTTATATTTAGGTAATGTATCCATTTTTATTTCATTTTGGTAAGTGGTATAAGATATTGGTCTATATCCAATTTCTGCCAGTTGTTTTAAAATTTTTACCAAGTAATTAATTCTTATAGATAAAACTTAAATCTTTAAAGCTTAATTGAAATACAAGTTTAATATATTTATCTGCTGTTCTACTCTGTTCTTTGGATCTACTTTTTCCATTTCATTTAGCTTTTCTGGATTTTTTTTCTTTACCCTTGAGATGGAAATTGAATTAGATGATCCCACAGTTCTCCTCCAGATTTAATATTCTGATTCAAATGGTTCTGTGTATTTGACTTTTCCTTTTGCCATCCCAAAATCAGTATGTTTCTTTTGATGTCAAAATTGGGGCAAATTAAAATTCATACTTTTCCCTCATCTTTTTCTTTCTTTTGTCTTCTGGAAAATACTATTTGTTAAGTAGGATGGCCTTCTGGGTAAAGATAAGAGAAGGATGCTGATAAATCATGATGATGTAAAAAGTATACCGATGGAGGGGGGTGGAGGCAAGATGGCCGACAGCAGACATGACTCTCTATGACCTCCTCTGACCTTCTCTCAAACCAACAGCAGATTAAGCCTCTAAACTGGTTCTGGAGTCGAAGCTCCCCCAAATATTTAGAGTACAACACATCTTCAGAAGAAGTTACCTTGGAAGAACTTCAGAACAGGTCTTTTCCAACCAGGCAGAGGGACAGTCTGTCAAGCCCAGATGGCAGCAAGGGGAGACCAGGGCAGGAAGCAGGTCCAGAACTCAGAGTGTGACAGTTTCTAAGCACCTGAGAAGCTTCTGTGAGCCTCTTAGGATACTCTGGCCTGGTTGCATGCAGGTGCTTTGGCAGATTTGCTTTTTATAAAAAGTAGATTGTAAACCACTGCAAACCCTGGACCTAGCCTGGACAGACCAGCACTGGAAGTCAATCAGCAGAACAACCTCAGGGCAAAATTAAAGCAGCTAATTTTGCTTTGAATAGGCCTCAAGCTTTAAAAAATGAATAAAAAACAAAAATAAAGCCCCAAAGAGAGACAAGAGCTGGTCCTCATTTCACAAGGCTTTCCTGGAAGACTGCATAAAAAATCTCAAAAGACAGAAGAAAAATGGGAAAATGAAATAAGATCATTGCATGAAAGATATAATGCCCTAGAAAAGAGATGCAAAAGACACCAATTTACTGAAAAATAAAATTGGTGAAATGGAAAAAGACTGCAGTGAACAAAAAAATTCAATTGGCCAATTATAAAATGAGCTAAAAAAGGTAACTGGAGAAAATAATAGCTAAAAATTAGAAATGAACAAATGGAAATGAATGAATCAATAAGACTTCAAGAATCACTCAAAAAGAAAAAAAAATGATAAAACAGAATAAAATATGAAATATTTCCTAGGAAAAACAGCTGACCTGGAAAATAGATCTAGGAGAAACAATCTAAGGATAATTGGACTTCCTGAAAGCCATGATGAAAAAAAGAACCTAGAAATTATCTTACAGGAAATTATGAAAGAAAACTGCCCTGATGTTTTAGAATCAGAAGGTAAAATAGCCATCAAAAGAATTCACCAGTCACCTCCTGAAAGATACCGAAAAATTAAATCCCCAAGTAATATCATGACTAAATTTCAGGACTACCCCACCAAGGAAAAGATATTGCAAGCAGCTAGAAAGAAACAATTCAAATACTGAGGAGACATAATTAGGATCATCCAGGGTCTATCAGCTTCTACATTAAAAGATTGAAGGGCCTAAAATCTGATATTCCAAAAGGCAAAGGAACTTGGATTACAGCCAAGAATAAGCTATCTAGCTAGAATTAGTATTATCTTTCAGGGAAGAAGATGGATATTTAATGATATAGGTGAATTTCACCTATTTGTAATGAAAAGACCAGATATGAACAAAAAAAATTGACCTCCAAAGAACCCAAGGTAAAAAAGGAAAGAACTCTTGAGAACTATATTTCTATTATGGGTATACTTAGAGAATGGGGGTATAATCTGATTTTACTTTGATAATATGAAAAAGAAACTAGAGGTGGAAAGGGGATCATACTGTAAAAAGAGGAAAAAGGAGGTAAAATAAGGTTAAAAAAGGGGGGATGTAAAAATAAGATAAGATTTCATGAAGAGGCAAAGAAAACCGAATATAATAGAAGGAGATGAGCATTGTGTGAATCTTACTCTCATCAGGTTGGGCTCTAAAAGTGTATATCAGACACATTTGGTTTCTCAGAGAAAGTTCTCCCACCTTATAGGGAAGTGGAAGGGAAAAGGGGTCTTCCCTATAATGGAAAGACTAATAGAAGGGGAAATAGAATAATTAGGGAAAGTGGGGGAAAAGGGGAAAGGCTCGAAAAGGGGGAGGACTGTTTGAGGGAGATGGTCATCAAAAGCAAAATACTGGGGAGGAAGGAAAAAAGAAAGGGGGAAAGAGAAAAACAACTTTGGGTAAATAAGATGGCAGGGAATACAGAATTAGTTAATTTAATTGTGAATGTGAATGGGATGAACTCTCTCATAAATTGGAAACAGATAGCAGACTGGATTAAAAGCCAGAATCCTACAATATGTTGTTTACAAGAAACAAATCTAAAGTATACAGATCCATACACAGCAGAGGAAAAAGGCTGGAGCAGAATCTATTATGCTTCAGGTGAACAATAAAAAAGGAGGGAGCAATCCTGATCTCAGATCAAGTAAAAGCAAAGATAGATCTAATTAAAAGAGGTAAGGAAGGAAACTATATTTTACTAAAGGGTACATATATGCACCAAGTGGTATAGTATCCAAATTCCTAGAAAAGTTAAGAGATGGAAGAAGAAATAGACAGCAAAACTATACTAGTGGAGGATCTCAACCTTGCTCTCTCAGAACTAAATAAATCAAACCACAAAATAAATAAAAAAGAAGTTAAGGAGGTAAACAAAATGATAGAAAAGTTAGGTATGATACATCTTTGGAGAAAATTGGATAGAGACAGAAAGGAGTTTACTTTTTTTCTCAGTGGTTCATAGAATTTATACAAAAATTGACCATGTGTTAGGGCAGAAAAACTTAAAAATCAAATGCCGAAAGGCAGAAATGGTGAATGCATTTTTTCAGATCATGATGCAATAAAAATCACATGCAATATAAGGCCAGGAGAAAATAGACCAAAAGTTATGTGGATATTAAATAATATAATCCTAAAGAATGAATGGGAGAAAGAGCAAATCATAGACACAATCAATAATTTCATCCACAAGAATGACAATAATGAAACAACGTACCGAAATTTGTGGGATACGGCCAAAGCGGTTATAAAGCGTGATTTTATATCTCTAGATGCTTACTTGCATGAAATAGAGAAAGAGAAGATCAATGAATTGGGCTTACTATTAAAAAAACTAGAAAAAGAACAAATTAAAAAACCTCAATTAAATAGCATATTGGAAATTCTAAAAATAAAAGGGGAGATTAATAAAATTGAAAGTAAGAAAACTATTGAATTAATAAATAAAACTAAGAGTTGGTTTTATGAAAAAGCCAACAAAATAGATAAGCCTCTAGTTAATTTGATTAGAAAAAGAAAAGAGGAAAATCAAATTGTTATTCTCAAAAATGATAAGGGAGAACTTTCCTCCAATGAAGGTGAAATTAGAGTAATAATTAGGAGTTACTTTTCTCAACTTTATGTCAATAAATTTGATAATCTAAATGAAATGGAGTAATAGCTACAAAAATAAAGATTGCCCAGATTAACAGAAGAGGAAATAAATTATTTAAATAGCCCCATTTTAGAAAAAGAAATAGAACAAGCTATTAATCAACTCCCTAAGAAAAAAATCTCCAGGGCCAGATGGATTTATATGTGAATTCTACCAAACATTCAAAGAACAATTAATTACAATACTATATAAATTATTTGGGAAAAAAAGGGAAAGAAGGTGTACTACCAAATTCTTTCTATGATACAGATATGGTGCTAATAGCTAAAGCAGGTAGGGTGAAAACAGAGAAAGAAAACTATAGACCAATCTCCCTAATGAATATTGATGCAAAAATTTTAAATAAAATATTAGCAATGAGATTACAGAAAGTCATCCCCAGGATAATCCCCCAGGATAATATACTATGACCAAGTAGGATTTATACCAGGAATGCAGGGCTGGTTCAATATTAGGAAAACTATCATCATAATCAATTATATTAATAACCAAACTAACAAAAATTATGTGATTATCTCAATAGATGCAGAAAAAGCATTTGATAAAACCCAATACCCATTCTTACTAAAAGCACTAGAGAGTATAGGAATAAATGGGCTTTTCTTTAAAATATTAGTAGCATCTACTTAAAACCATCAGCAAGCAACATATGTAATGGAGACAAACTAGAACCATTCCCAATAAGATCAGGAGTGAAACAAGGCTGTCCATTGTCACCATTACTATTTAATATTGGATTAGAAATGTTAGCTTTGACGGTAAGAGAAGAAAAGATATTAAAGGAGTTAGAGTAGGTAATGAGGAAACCAAATTATCACTCTTTGCAGATGATATGATACTTAGAGAACCCTAGAGACTCAACTAAAAAACTACTAGAAACAATTCACATTTTTAGCAAAGTTGCAGGATACAAAATAAATCCACATAAATCATCATGATTTTTATATATTACCAACAAACTTCAGCAGCAAGAAATACAAAAAGAAATTCTATTCAAAATAACTGTTGATAGTATAAAATAATTAGGAATCTATCTGCCAAGGAAAAGTCAGGAACTATACAAACAAAACTACAAAACACTTTCCACACAAAGTCAGATCTAATCAGTTGGAAAAATATCAAGTGCTCATGGGTAGGCCGAGCTAATATAATAAAAATGACAATACTACCTAAAGTAATCTACTTATTTAGTGCCATACCAAATAAACTCCCAAGAAATTATTTTACAGATGTAGAAAAAAATAGTAGCAAAGTTCATCTTGTAGAAAAAAAAGTCAAGAATTTCAAGGGAATTAATGAAAAAAAAATGCTGATGAAGGTGGCCTAGCTGTGCCAGATCTAAAACTATACTGTGAAGCAGCAGTCATCAAAACCATTTGGTACTTGCTAAGAAATACAGTAGTCAATCAGTAGAATAGAATTAGAATCACAGGACAAAATAGGCAATAAGTATAGCAATCTAGTGTTTGACAAACCCAAAAACCTCAGTTTTTGAGATAAGAACTCACTATTTGACAAAAACTGGTGGGAAAATTGGAAACTAATATGAAAGAAATTAGGGTTTGACTCAGACCAAATACCACATACAAAGATAAGATCTAAATGGGTTCATCATTTAGATGTAGAGAGTGATGTTATAAAAAAATTAGAAGAACATAGGATAGTTTACTTCTCAGCTCTGTCGAAAAGGAAGGAATTTGTGTCCAAAGAAGAACTGCAATTCCTAATTGAATACCAGATAAATAATTTTGATTATATTAAGGTAAAAAGTTTTTGTACAAACAAAATTAACGAAGACTAGGTTAGGAGGGAAGCAATAAATTGGGAAATCATTTTTACATTTAAGGGTTCTGATAAAGGCCTCATTTCTAAAATATATAGAGAATTGATTCAAATTTGTAATTCAAACCACTCTCCAATTAATTAGTGGTCAAAGGATATGAATAGACAATTTTCAGATGGAGAAATTGAAACTATTTCTAGTCACATGAAAAGGTGCTCCAAATGACTATTGATTAGAGAAATGCAAATTAAGACAAATCTGAGATACTACTACACACCTGTCAGACTGGCTAATATGACAGGAAAAGATAATGATGAATGTTGGAGGGGATGTGGGAAAACTGGGACATTGATACATTGTTGGTGGAACTGTGAATGGATCCAACCATTCTGGAGAACAATTTGGAACTGTGCTCAAAAAATTATCAAACTGGGGGGCGGAGCCAAGATGGCAGAGTGAAAAGGTGACTTTCTGCCTCTCCTCCGATCTTCTCTCAAATCAACAATAAAATAAGCCTCTGAACTGATCTTCAATTCAACGAACTCAGAAATATTTGGACACTGCTCTCTGGATAACTTCATATCAAGTTAGTCAGACTCAAACACAGAGATAAATAGACGACTCCTGCTTGGCTGGAAGTGAGGGTGGGACTCAACTCAGCTCATCACAGCAGAAATTCCAAACTCCACACTCCAAATTCCAAACACCTGGAGTTAATCTGAGGCATTCGGGACACTCTGCCCTGATTGGGGGCAGGTGTTCTGGCAGACTTGCCTTGTTTAAGGAGTAATTCGGGCTTAGTCCTAGCCCCCACCGGCCCAGCACCTTAGTCAATTCGCTGAAGTGCCCCAGGGCAAAGCTTTTTGCAGCCGCCGTTTTTTTTCCCCCACCTTAAAGAGATATCCACACTGTCTAAAAAAAAAAAAAATGATGAAGAAGCAAAAGAGAGCTCTCACCATAGACAGCTTTTATAAAGAAAAAGAAGAGATGATCACCCCAGATACAGAGATTCCTTTAGACAAAAATCCAGGGAAAATCAGCAAAGACCATCACTGGTCCCCTTTTCAAAAGGCCTTTCTGGAAGATTGCATAAAGAACCTCAAAAGAGAGCTGTAGGATAAATGGGAAAATAAACCGAAATCAGTGCAAGAAGGATATGATGCCCTGCAAAAGAGATATGAAAAAGACACCAATTTATTGAAAAATAACATTAGTGAAGTGGAAAAAGAGTGCAATGAACAAATTGGCCAGTTACAAAAGGAGCTTAAAAAGGTAACTGAAGAAAACAACACTTTAAAAATAAGAATTGAACAAATGCAAATGAATGACTCAATAAGACTTCAAGAATCAGTCAAACAAAAACAAAAAAAATGAAAAATTAGAAGAAAATATGAAATATCTCCTAGGAAAAAACAACTGACTTGGAAAATAGATCTAGTAGAGACAATCTAAGGATTATTGGACTTCCTGAAAGCCATGATGAAAAAAAGAATCTAAACACTATCTTCCAGGAAATCCTGAAAGAAAACTGCCCTGAGATTGTAGAATCAAAGGGCAAAATCACCATTGAAAGAATTCACCGATCACCTCCTGAAAGAGACCCCAAAATTAAGAGCCCAAGGAATATCGTGGCTAAATTTCAGGACTATAGCACCAAGGAACAGATTCTGCTAGCAGCTAGAAAGAAACAATTCAAATACCGAGGATCAATAATTAGAATCACACAGGATCTGTCAGCCTCCACACTGAAGGATCGAAGGGCCTGGAACCAGATATTCCGAAGGGCAAAGGAACTTGGATTACATCCACGAATAACCTATCCAGCTAGAATGAGCATTATCCTTCAGGGAAGAAGATGGTCATTCAATGATATAGGTGAATTTCACCTATTTCTAAATAAAAGACCGGATCTGAACAAAAAATTTGACACCCAAACACAGAACTCAAGAGATGCATAAAAAGGTAAAAAGGAAAGGACTCTTGAGAACTTTATTTTTACTAAGGGGATACTTAAAGTTTGGGGTATAATTAAGTAGATATTACTTTGATAATATGAAAAAGAGAACTAGAGGGGAAAAGGTTGTCATACTGGGGGAAAGAGGGAAAAAGTGGTAAAATAAGATCTAAAAAAAAGGAGGTAAAAACAAGGTAAAATCACTTGAAGAGGCAAAGAAAACCTAATATAATGGAGAGAAAGAGGGGAGGGAGATGAGCATTGTGTAAATCCTACTCTCATCAAGTTGGGCTCTAAAAGTGTATATCAGACATTTGATTTCACATAGAAACTTGTCTGTTGCTAGAGGGAAGTGGGAGGGAAAGGAGGAAAAGTAAGGGACAAACTAATAGAAGGGAAAATAGAAGAATCAGGGGAAAGGAGTAAAAACAGGGGAAAACATAACTTGGGTAAATAAGATGGCAGGAAATAAAGAATTAGTTATTCTAACTGTGAATGTGAATGGGATGAACTCTCCCATAAAGTGGAAGCGGATAGCAGACTGGATTAAAAACCAGAATCCCACAATATGTTGTCTACAAGAAACACATCTAAAACATAGTGACACATATAAGATGAAGGTAAACGTCAGGAGCAGAAAATATTATACTTCAGGTGAATAAAAAAAAGCAGGAGTAGCAATCCTTATCTCAGATCAAGTAAAAGTTAAGATCTAATCAAAAGAGATAAGGAAGGAAACTACATTTTATTAAAGGGTACCATAGATAATGTAGCAATATCTATATTAAATATATATGCACTAAGTGCAATAGCACACAAATTCCTAGGGGAGAAATTAAGAGAGATGCAAGAAGAAATAGACAGCCAAACGATACTAGTGGGGGATCTCAACCTTGCTCTCTCAGAATTAGATAAATCAAACTACAAAATAAACAAGAAAGAAACTAGGGAGATAAACCAGTTGTTAGAAAAGTTAGGTTTGATAGATCTATGGAGAAAATTGAATGGAGACAGTAGGGAGTTTACTTTTTTCTCAGCAGTCCATGGAACCTATACAAAAATTGACCATGTGTTAGGGCATAAAAACCTCAAAATCACATGCAGAAAGGCAGAAATAGTAAATGCATCCTTTTCAGATCATGATGCAATAAAAATCACATGCAATATAAGGCCAGGAGAAAATAAACCAAAAGTTAATTGGAAATTAAATAACCTAATTCTGAAGAATGACTGGGTGAAAGAGCAAATCATAGACACAATCAATAATTTCATCCAGGAGAATGACAATAAGGAGACAACATACCAAAATTTGTGGGATAGGGCTAAAGCGGTTATAAGGGG